>JBBPMO010000052.1:0-75909 GCA_038090315.1 Xanthoconium stramineum
TACTTGTTGCTTGTAGTGCCATCCAAAACGTCTTTGTTCTGTACCAAGAAATGAGCGTTCGCCTACGCTTCCGAGACAATAAAACTCACGTCTGTCATGAGGGATGGGCGGGTAATGTTCCACTTGTACGCAGAGAACAACAGGATGTCAGCGCATGACGAATTCATTTCGTAACTCTTACGAGGGTGGATCGTTTCCTTCTGAACTGTCTCGATCTGCAAGGGTTCAAGCTCTTGGTCGAATACTTGACACAGGTCCATGACCACACTCTCGTGAACTACGAAATGCCAGTAAGTTCAAGCCAGCTCTCAAGACACAACGCGAGCTTACTTTTCTACCACAAATGAGCACGGAAAATCTGGATCAAGCCGATTTTGAGCGCTGGAATTTTGCCGTGCATGAAGATACCAGTCAGGTTAAGTTGGACCTGGAAGCCAACGTAAAACGTTCGCGCGGTTGATCGTTGGGCTCCACCACAATGTGAATCGATGATTGGTAATCTGGTTTAGACCAGACCATTGTGCATTCGTGAGCTTCTTGTATCGCATAGACTCTTCGAAGCCAGATGCTTTCTCCCAGAAAGACCCTCCCAAGTGGGGAAGTAAGTGCCCTTGAATAGTGTGTTCAAGAATTCCTTCGACACCACCAAGGGCAACGATAGCATCGACCCGATAGTTGTTGAGTTGCCGCAGTTTTCCGTCATAAGTCCACGGAGACGGCAAGGTGTGTTGTTGGAGGGTGTGTGAGGGCGTTGGTGTTGTCGCTGCGGTCGTCATCCTGAGGTCGGTGAGGACGAAGCGTGGGCAGCATTGCCGTCGTCATTGTCGTCAGGACGAGGGAGATGGAAGGAGAGAGGGAGAGAGAGATGGTGATGGTGCGTTGTTATCATCGTCGTGTTGTTGTTGTTGTTGCGGAGGGAGAGGGAGGAGAGAGGGGGGCACGTCGTCATCGAGACGAGGGTGAGGGTGAGGGTGCGTCATCAGTCACTGTCGTCATCGGGACGAGAGAGGGGGAGAGGAGGAGGGGGAGGGGGAGGGGGGCGCGTTGTCGTTGTCATCGGGATGAGAGAGAGGGCGACAACGACGGTCTTCGTCATCGCATGTGAGGGAGGCTGGGTGAGGAGGATGAGGACGAGGACGAGGAATGGGCGAGGCGCTGTCGTCATCGTCGCATGTGAGGGCGGGAGGGAGATGCCCGGGTGGGTGAGGACAAGATGTAGGTAAGGCGCCGTCGTTGTGGAGTCGTTGCATGCAGAGGAAGGAATGAACCAGACCACCCACACGAGCATCAAATTCTCGGGCACCCGTGATGTTCCTAGCTGCCCATACAATGACGACGGACTCATAGCCGGCGGGGATGCAAAGGGACTGGCAGTGGATGGCAGCATCGACTGCTTGTCGATGGCAGGGGGCCTGGAACTGACGAACCATCTCCTCGAACTCTGAGGGTGACCGGATCTACGTTGAGCTCCCATTCGAGATCTGAACTTGAAGGCTAGTGACGAAGGAGTGTTTTCCGAGTCAAATCAACGAGATTTGAGGACAACTTGCCTTGTATTCGAGCGAGTAGTCGATCCCGAGGCCACCGAAATTCCGAGATATAAAAAGTATTGATTTTTGACATCGGATGTCTCGGAATGGATTCTATGCCACCATACCAGTCGAACCCGATCTTTTTTTTATTGAATTCCGATGTCGCAACGAGGAGCTACGGGCGATCGAAGATGATGAGTAGTTTATTCGTAATTTTCCCACGTGGCCAAATTGCCTGAAAAGGACAATAAAACGAAATGCTGTGTAAGGTCGAACCGCGTGGCCTCAGCGCTCCGACCGGAAGGTACGGAATCAAACTTACGACGAGAAGTGGCATGCCGTGCATTCTTTTGGGCTGTGGGGAGTGTAGTACCTATGTGTAATCCAGTGCAAGGACAATATACCTGGATTGCGGTTTCAACCGGGAACCACAGAATCAAAACCGTCAAAACTCGGGTTAAAATCCGGTCCAAGCTCAGCCTGCAGTGGATTATGGTTTCGACCGGGAACCGCGTAATCAAACTAGCAACAGCATTCCATATATATTCCTTTGCTGTGGGAGGTGGGTTGCCTGGGTATAGTTGCGTTATCCCTAACAACCAAGCTTGGGTGATCTCGATCGGAAGGTATAGGGCAGCAAAAAGCAGCACACCATACACATCCATTTCCCCCGCGCTACAGCTACACCCGTGTCATTGGATAACACTTGGATTCTATCCCTTCATCCTATCTGCCCTTACGAAATCCCACCTTGGATCTTCGAGGTCATCCGCGTTCGCAACTACGCTCTGGGTTAGGGTAGTAGCGAGACTGTCGCCGATACTAGCAAGAATTGAGCTGGCACAAAAGAACATTCGGGGGATCATTCTCGATTGTGCCAGCATAGAATGAACCGTTTACAGTGGCAAAGGCAGAGAAACTCATGAAAACATTACATCTCGCTTCACGTGATTCCTGTGGCCATAGGCACCGCCAACCCAGCGCGACAAATGCGGAAGAAAGGGAAATTCTATAGGGTTGACGGTAAAAGAGCACAGAGGTAGTTCCTCATACGAATCCAAGCAACTTTAATGATAGTTTGGCTGTTGCTGAACAGGAAGACCTGGGTGGAACAGAACCTGTCCCATTGCCTTGTAATCCTGGCTCGGTGTCTGCGCACACAAGGTACTGGCATTTCCCCGAACTCCATGGGTTTTCATGATACAGCGTGAAACTTGTCTCATCCTGTCAGCATGCAGATATGTATATGGTAGACCACCGGTTGAATGATTGCATTCATGGTCTGAATTATGAGCAAGGAGGATGGAGAGATTATATAGACAAGTAGACTGGCCTCTCGATTAATCTGCGATCGCTGTGATTAGATCAGGGAATAGCCCTTTCCCGGGAAAGGCTTTCCCTTTGTCCAAATTGATCTACTCCGTCGAGACTCCGGATAGTTCCGGAAGGACCGGAAACTCTGGAAACTTGTGCGGGTCGCTTTCATAGCGCGCCTTGCTGCCGTTCCTTGGTAGTTTTGTTCTTCCACTCGTGACTTGTCTTACCTTGCTTCATTGGCAACTGAGCTGACCCCAAAACTTTGTTACGTTAGGTCGAAAAAGTGTATGTGTCTGCTCAAGTGATGACTTGACGGTCTGCTAGAATCATCCTATAGAAACGTCTGACGACAAATCAATCGCGGCTAGCAGTACAAGAAAATGTTGTGAAGGTGGAATGGTTCCGGAACAGTCGGAAGGGGTGGAGTTGCAAAGGGTAACGTTAATGTAAGATGTATAAATCATTCATGGAGGGATTCAACTGGAGGTTATGAGAACACATTCACGTGGAACCAGAAACAAACTCACCCATTGAAGCATGAGCACGAGAATTTTTGAAACCTGATGAGTTCCCGTTGGATTTGAGAGAAGGTCGCGGCTTAGCTGCATTGCGGCTGGTTGATAATAAACCCATTTCTCGCCTTCCCGTTCTAAAATGAAGAAAAACCACGAGTGTCCATTGGAAAGGCAGAATCGAACTGCATCTCGCCTACAAATGCGTGATTAGAAACGGAGAGAGAACTAATACATTGATACGAACTCAGTTCTGACCGCCAATGCAACCGCTTGGCCCACAGCCTCAAGTATACGCGATCCAAGCGAATCTCCATTTCCCACGGGTTTTGCTTCGACAAGGAAAAGGTAGTGTTGTGCCAAATTAAAGATGTCCGACTCACGCCTCCCACCACCGACACCGAGTAATCGTTCTGAAAGAAACATGGAAGTAACGTTTCAATCAGTCCAATAAGTAGCTCACCTTTGTTCTGCATTTCATCCTTGTACTGTATCATTACCGTCAACAACAGCTTGTGGTTTTGGGATGTCAGCGCAACAGGCTCGTCGCCAGCGATCCTCACTTCCGGGAAGATTGCAACCTCCAAACATGAATTCTCATCGCGGGCCATCCTCCCAACGGCCAGAAGCACAGCATCGAGGATCATGTGCGACCCTAACTCGTACTGTAACATAGTTAAAACGAGACCAGAGGCAGAAGGCTCAGTCTTACATCCATATTCACATGGTCATAGATGTCCATGAGTTGGACCTTGAGCTGGCTGGCATTCTTTTCCATATTTGCACTCCTTGCCAAGTCATCGAGCTCTGGTCTAAACGACAGGTATGCTTTCTTCGTGGCAATGGACATCAGGTCTTGTTCTTTCAAGGATGAGAAGGCGATCTTCTAGAAAATGTGGGTTGAGGATATTCAACACTACGCAGATCTGTGATATGGAATGCGAACGGGAAACTTTGCGGTCTTGAGGATCGCCTCCAATTCATGGACATGCTTCATGATTGCCAGCATTTCTTGTTCGGTCTCTTCGACTTCTTCTAACTCTCCCGCGAGAACTCTGATTTTCTCCAGAGCCTTGCTCATCTTGAAAACATCCATAGAGATATCTTGCAAACTACGCTTTCGTTTCTGCGCAGGTCCCATGGTAACGCTGTCCGAGGTGAAATTTGAACCGTGGGAATATTTCTGTTTGCACCCTGACAACCTAATCAGGTATCCCTTGCTAGTCGATAGCACTTCAGTAAGGTATGTCGCTTCTCAAACGTGTTATCCTATTGTAATGTAAAAACTGTTGTTATGAGAGGATAGCGATGACTTGAAATGTTTTCAACTTTACATTCGCGATAAGATTTGATACGGCGGCTTTAGGATGCCGGAAGGGTTGACCCGGAATGCTCTCGGGTTCCCGGAGCGCTGGCAAATAAGGTTGCGAGCGCAGCGAGGCGCGAGGAAAAGAAAAAAAGTAAAGTAAATAAAAGAAGGAGGAAGGAAGGAAGGAAGGAAGGAAGGAAGGAGAGAAGTAGAGAAAAAAAGACGACTACAGACAAATTTAGCCACCTTTAGGCTCCAGAGTTCTTCGGCGTACGCGGTGAGGTTCAGAGCCTCGGAAGCCTCAGAAGCAGATCGCGATTAACCGAGAGGTTCGTAAAGTATATTTCAGCCAGCCCAGTGCGGACCAAGCGCCACTTCCGGATCCGGGGCTGCTAGGTGCATTTTTGGAATCACCGGAACTACCGGAACCATCCGAACTGCCCGTGCGCTGTAGCTCCAGCCTACTCATAGAACCCGATACGTACTAGACCTTGTGCATATATGAAAGTACAGCGGGGCTTGGTATCATCAACTTCGCTTGGGAATGTGACGCATACTGGATGGAACTACCAGGAGTATGTACGCCTCTGCATTTGGCAAACCGCGTTGCCCCGATTATGTTTCAAAGGAAACGGCGGTCAAGACCTAGGGGAATGGACCGGAATGCTCCCCTTCAGATATCGATCAGAAATAGCTGGAACTCTGCCTGGCAGCTGGGTGTGATGGGTCGCAGGTTGCGAGCCTTTCCGATATGAAAGCTTTCTCCGCTGTGCACTTTTCCAGCCGTCACCTGCACGGTAAATTTTGGACACCAGTCAAGCTATTCCAGGATTGGCAGATTAGATCGCTTTATCCATATCTGACATCTCGATACCCCAGGTCGAATAATAGTTCTCCCACGGTTGAAATTTTCCACTCCCAACCATGGCACCTCAGCATAAACGTAAGCGTAGTCTACAAACTGCCTCTGTGGATATTTCAAAGATGAAGAAGGCTATGGAGGCTCTTAAAGATGCTCTCATGGAAGAGTTGGAGGGAGTCGAAGAGACAGAAGATGAAATGTCATCAATCATGGACCATGTCGCGAAGTTGGATGAAATTCTTAATAGCGCCAAGTTACCGGTGTGCAATCCACTCTGTTGACCTCTTGCAGGGTTTTGAATATGCTTGTCTCTCTGCTCCCAGAAGATGAGCTTCTCCACACTGAAAGATGAACACTTGAAGCGCCTTGGAATACTGAGAGGGAATCTGTCCTTTCAGCAGACAACGCCTGGAAGCTTGCAATATTTGAACGAGCATTCCAACAAGTTAAAGGACCAACTCCTGGAGATTTATGACCGGGTAAATATGGATGTAAGACCAATCATTCTTACTCTAATCTTAAGTCAAAGCTAACTGTCTTGTACAGTATGAGCCTGCATCGCGCATGATTCTGGATGCAGTGCTTATGACTGTTGGGAGGATTGCCCGCAACATGGATCCCCATTTGGAAGTTGCAATCTTCCCAGAAATGAGGATCTCAACCCATGAAGAAGTCACTTTGCAAAACGAAGGGTATGAGGTCGCACTCACGGGAACTGTCGACTATGCTGTGGTACAATACAAAGATGAGATGCAGAACAAAGATGGGCTACCTGTCAGATTTATCAAAACTTGCTTCTATGTTGATTCCAGAACATCTACTCGACGTCGCCGGTGCGAACCGTGAGCGTAATGTCATGTCATTCTCTGATGGTCACCTTTTCCTTGTCGAAGCAAAACGTCAGTCAGGAAAGTATTCACTTGGCTCCCATATACCCGAAGCTGTGGGCCAAGCAGTTTCGTTGGCAATCAAAAGCCGGTCAATACGAATCTACTTGCATTTCATCCCCATTGACCATTTCTAGGCAAGAGAAAATTCGCTTTTGTCTTTCTGATGGACAGACGTGGATTCTATTTGTTTTAAAATCCAAGGAGATGCCAGGAAAGAAGGAAAAGGCATGGGTATTCTACGAATCCGCCCCACGACAGCTTGGCCGGGGTCATCTTTCAAATCCGGCCGGAACTGACGAGGTTTCCCAACTCCTTGTTCTCATCCTGGAATGGGTAAGTTTACTGTGGGTCATACGTGCCAATATCATAATGATCTCCAGTTGCATCCCTCCTGTGAAAATTTATGTCATTATGGGCCTGCGAAACCTTTGTAAAACGGTTGCCGTTACGTTTCAAGGAATGCCTTCGTTTTCCTTTATTCCTACACAATTCCCCGCGATTTAACAAAAAAAAATAAAACAAGAATGAGCCTTCATACTGCTATTGAACCTTATAACGCGATGCGGTAGGTTGATAGCCCAAAACGCCTGGCGAGTAGAGGTGCTGAAAGGTGTGGAACTATCGGAAATGCTCGGAACAATCTGAAAAGCGTGGAACGGCGAGGGAATCTTTTAATCTAAGCTGCAATCCGTTCAACGTTATGTAAATTGCACACGACCTCCATTTACCTTCCCCTGGAATTTTCCTGACCTCGAACAGGAAGTGTCACCGTCCGAGGTATATCCGCTTGCGCTTTAAGACGCCGTTCACGTACACCGCTGCGGGTCTGTATGCCCCCCTCATTTTCCCACACGTCCGCTACCTTACTGATATCCTTGGGATGCTCTGGGTACACTTGTCCTTTGTTACCTTGCACAAACGCGAAGAGCACATCGAGAGTGGGGCTATATAGTGCCTCCAATGGATTTATTCGTCCGTGCATTTTACCTCCTAGTTTCCTAACTCCTTGTCCCGATGCTCTGCCAAAACAGACTGATGCCTGAGGTAGGTTCAAGAGTGAGCGTCGCACCCGTGTTGAAGAACGCGATGAAAAAGGGTCAACAGGCACAGGAGTGGCAGAGTGATGGAAGGTGGCCTTCGACGGCCAATTACATAATACGGGCTGGCCTGCGTGCTGAACACGGGATAATTTGTTGCCTTTGGAGTGTCTACGATTGTTGGTGTATCGAGCTTGTCCATGGTGGACTATGAATTAGTGACGTTTGGTTTGTTAAATTGCCTTCTCAGCCAAGCTTTAAGGGAACCTGCCTTTAGCTAGTGCCATAAGATGGCATCAGAACGCATTGTGTGGAACCGTTATAGTACTGAATAATTCCTGGGACATAGGACCAAGGATGATACCTTCAGCGGCTACTAGCGCCCTGCAGGGACTTTATCTTACTTTTTTGGAACCGGCAGAACCCGGAGTTCCGGACTCGGAAGTGCGGCCCCCGCCTGGCGGTACCTTTTTAGACGTCGCTGCGTTATCCATTCCACCAACAATAGTAAACGGCGTTTTCTTCCATCGGGTTACCGAAGTCTATCGTGGATTACATACATCACATTTGCGGTGGTAGGAACTTGGAATGCGGCGGTGCCAGGGGCAAGTGAGAAATGCAGTCTGCCAACATGCTTGCTGCTCGTGCTACCTCAGAATCAACTGGAAACGATACTTGCAAGCGCACGATATGCCACAGTGCAAGCTGAGATCCAGAACTATCCACCAGAAAGGCTGGGATTTCCCTCACCAACCTGACATCCGACTTGTGGTTGGGCTGACCCTCCAGCAACTGCAGAAAGTATCGAATATGGTAATCCAGCAGCCTGTTTACCTCCTTCCGGAAGTCTTCTGGAAGAGATGCGGCCAGCTGGAGCCCTGTTGGAACGTTTGGTACTTGGACAATATCGGACTTGGGTCCAGAAAAATAAGCATAACGCCAAAGTTGGAAGCTATTTAAATTACTCACCCTCAGCGTTGCTGATATTTGGCTTAGATTAACCTCCGCAGGTAGGGCCTTGCGAGAAGAAGGAGAAGTCATGGTGGTGTGGTCCGAACCGCTGGCTGGCAGGCACCTCCCTCACTCGATTTGGCAAGTTTAGCCAGTGCAAATGTAGACAGAGTACTTTGTTTGTTTATTTCTCACCAGGGTTGCATAATCTAAGCTGATTTCCGGTCTCAGAGACACCCCCCTTGCTTATTCCCCTAATTGCCAACTTCGCACACCACATCGTGCCCACGCTAACGCTCTGGCATCAACGATCTGAGGTTTGGACTCCTCAGACGGTGTTTTTCTAGAACAGTGAGTACAGCTCAAGTGCATGGATGCACGGCTTTCACAACCTTCCATCCAATATTCCATCTAAGTGAGGGTCCTCGTCTGCTGTGTTGTTGGCATGGCCTTGACGGCTTAGGCGCGTGGTTCTCCACGAGTTCGCTTCGCTCGCGTTCACTCGGATCGCCTCAGGCTAACGTACCAACTCGGCCCACAGTATCACCCTTTCCCCGCATCTCAGACATTCCTGCGCCGTTCCGCCCACTTTGACACCTCTAGCCGGCCTCAAAGTCGTTCTTGTCCTGCTCCCGGTCCCCTGGCCGTGCTTCGCACTCCTGATGCATTGGTTCACTCCCCATGCGTTTGGTCAGTGCTCGCACTTCACCCCTGGCTCATCAGGTTTGGCTCAAGTTTTACAGGGTCAGCATCCTTACTCCCAGGAATCCGCGCCGCTGCGCGGATTGTTCGGAAAGGCCAGCGAGCGTCGGAGTTTTTGAGGATACATAGGTTATGCAGCTTGCCTGGGGGTTACCTTGGCTTCTATGGTCAGTTTCCTTCATTTTCATCAAAGTCAAGTCCGTTATAGGACTCTGTGAGCTCATGTGGACGATGTATCAGTTCATCTGTCCCAAGGACCAAGGCCAGATAATATCTAAAATACAAGAAAGACGCGGAAGACCGACGAGGAGTCTGGGCAGGGCGATCGGCCTTTGCTTGCAACCCGGTAGGTGCTCAGCTGAAAACTGAAGGCACCGTAACATTCGAAAAGCTCAGGGAGCACCCCAGGGCCCGGCCAGAATTGCTGCAGACCTGTTTGGGATTTCCTGCACAGGTCCTGTAGGAGTCTGGTTATATTTGCTTCCAATGCTTCGGGCGGCGCAGGTGAGCGTCGAACGCGTGCCGAGAGTATCTCGCGGGGTCGGTTCCTGTGCCTCATAAAGGCCACGCCGCGCACTGTATACACCTGGACTAATGCGTTGCGATCGTCTCCTAGCCTGGATAGACCTACTGGCCCTGCAGGTTGTAGGAGAGGAGCTCAGAGGAAGGCGGGGAGGAACGCCTCAGAGATGAGCTGGAATCCTGGACCAAGGAGAGTTAGAAGGGTGACTCAAGCACGTTGTCTCTTTGGTAGGTATTCCCACTTCATATTTTCTAGATCTCAGACTGCGATCTCTTTGATAGAAAACTGGGGGTAGGAAAGTTTGGTCTAACCCACACAAACTCTTCGACACTTTGCTTCCTGAGTAGGTGTCTTGGGGCGGGTGGGTATAGACCTTGAAAGCTATCGCAGACAGGGAGCTAGAGGTCACACTGAGCTTAAAGAGACCGCAGAGTATAAGCACGTTGCCTCCTGGGTAGGTGCACTCACGGCCTCAGTTCACCCAAGTTTGAGACAGCTAGAGATCGCACCAGGCTTAAAGAGACCGCAGAGTATAAGCACGTTGCCTCCTGGGTAGGTGCAGCTCACGGCCTCAGTTCGCTCAAGTTTGAAATGGCTCCAAGAAGCAGGAGCCTGGCCTTTAGGACGGAGATTGAAATAAGCACCCAGCTGAAAAAGTTGTGCAGGTATGAATTACTCAAGAAATAAACCTATTTTGCGGTCAAAACGCTGAAAGAGTCGAAGTAGATAAAACGCGGTGTCTGGAGTCGATCTAACCTCTCTGCCCGCACACGCTTCTCAGCATCTCATGCAGGTGAACTTATCGTTGATGAGAATCTCAAGGGGCCGCAAAGCCAGGTATATGAATACGGCGATAGCATCCAGCAAACTTACAGTGACGTGACCTTGCTAAAATGAAAGATTTCCCTACGTTAATGTGATATCAAGGGGTTAGGTTAGGGTCGGCTGCAGGCATGCACTCGAAATTATTTCGATGTAATCGCGAAGCATGCTTATGTAAGCTATATCCAACCCTCTTGCCATGAACGTCTCCGTCGGCGTCAACACGGACGTGCTAATTGCTAGTGGTCGCATACATGCAGCATTGAAAATTATCCCCCGCATCATTGGGCCAAAAGAAGTTTGGGGCCCCTGGATGCGGGATAACCTGCAACTAGAGCTAGTAAGTAAAGTGTTCACGGTAATTCGCGGTGGCGAAGGTATATATCCACGTACGCTCTTTCTAGGAAGGTCTTAATGCTCTTAATGCAAGCTATCCACATACAAGGCTCCTTGGGAGCCTGGCCAAAATGATGTTGGTTCATTACAGTACTAGAATGGATCTCAACACGCTCCGTTTTGATCAAGTGCGTTCGGACGATCCCTCGATAACTGGTCCGAATTACGTGGACATACCTGTAGAAGCGTTCCCTGTCCCACAGGGAAGCAACTTCTGGTGGGAAAAACTTCCACCGTCAAGTGAGCTTTCTTTAATTTTCTACTCTTCATTTCCTTTCTTTGACCTTTCTTCTAGTTACCTTGGCAGTTCCAAGTCTGCCCACACACGCTTCTAACGATGTTTCCGCTGAAAAAAGTGAGCATATCCATTTCCTGAAGCATTTGCACCAGTGTTAGTCGACGATACATATAGCTTTGAAACACTCGCTGCGAGACTTGGTTTCCTCCCCTTCTACCCAACCCGCGTTAAGCGAAGAATGTAAGCATTGACAGCCTGTCCAGAATGGATCACTCATCTCCTTGGTCACAACAGCCCCTGAGCACACGGCGGTCGCATCGTCTCCTGAGGACTGCCGTGTCGAGTATTGCGATGCCCCCAGATCCCGGAAAGCTACCTTTGAACCCAGGAGTAAAAGACGTCGCACAGCACCGGCTGAGTCGGAACACCTCCCGAAGAGAAGAAGACTCCCTCCAAAGTCTATTAGGTTCTTCGTGAATAATGACCGTGACGTTGACAGTGACAGCCATGACAAGGCTTGGCCTCCTGCGGATGTGGACTCAAGGGGGTTAGAGCTCTTTCCTGTAGAATCCGATAGACTGTCTCCGGAAGCAGCCTCTCGGCCTTCTATCCTCACTCGCTGTGATGCATGTAGGTCACGTGGCTCAGCGTGCATGTGGCCTCAGGGTCCCGGTGGAAAAGATGCATGCGTTGAGTGTGTCTCAGCCCAAGTCGGATGTACGATCACAGGTGGGCCAGGTTCTTGTGACATTTTCATCCGCTGGCTGAGGAAATCTGGAGCGTTCCCCGTTCGTTCCGCGCGAGAAGAAACAGATGCATCTCAGCCTTTCGTGGCACAAGACAATGTGGAAGCCCTGAGTCAGCTCACTAACGAGTTGCGACGGCATCTGACAGACCTGGAAAGGAGGTGGACTGCTCTTCAAGAAGTCGAGTCCCAGATTTGGACTATACTCGCAAAGGTTGAGCTTCAGGTTGGGAGAATGAGGAGGGTGATGCAGACTTAGGGACTTTATGGCTGTATCTTGACCTCGAGATCTTTCCATCCCAACGTACGTGTTCCTTGACAGGTAGAAGATGAACCCACACTGCTTCACACTTTGCGTATGCTCTGAATTGCAGAGACATGAGTACACACAAAGGGTAGATCTTTATCATTATTCATGGCTGACGAAATTTCAAACACTACAAGTTGACATCCCAAAGTTCACAGAGGTGCTTCCAGCTCCATCGTACCTGCGCATGTTTCCTGGCCATATCCATACTCCTCCATGGGATTGTGATTCCTATTCCTTGAGAGAGATGTTTACCTTGACGCAACGTGGACGCTCGAGGGGCGACGGTGCCGTGCAAGTGTTCACCTCGGAACCACCTGCTTCTGGATAAGGATCCGACGAACGAAAGGTCTCGGCGGTGTGGAGGACAACTCACCAAGCGCAATTGTCCACAGTTTGAATCATCTTTCCCCAGTGGGAAAGGGAAAAGTTAAACTCATCCTCCATGCAATGAGACTTTATCAACTGATATGAGACGGTCCAAGAGGCGTCCTTGTCGAAGTGCTGGGGTGCTATATAGTTCCAACAATGGAACGCGGTGATTCCATAGTGACCGAGTACGTTCGCTTCTCGCCCGAGGTCCCTCATCTCCTTTACCACCGAGGGAGCATGGACCTCGAGCTTTGCAAGTAGACACTCAATGTCCTGTGAGACATCCGTCAGGCATTCCGGTGCACTCATGAACATCAGTCGTAAAAGCAGACAAACCGATGCATGAGAGAAAAGTGTATGAATGTCCTCCCGTGTGAGGACACTGCTGGCAGCATAAGGCGCATAGGTGTCGCCAGCCCGTCCTCCGGAAGCCGAGCGCGATCCGAGGGCGCGCATCTCCCCGTAGTCCCAGTCAGAGAAAGCTTTTCGGCGTTTTAGCTTGGCCGTCAACACCTTTATCTTGGCTTGGTTTTGTTTCAGGCGCTGAATGTCGATATCTTCAAGTAAGCGAAAAACGATACCCGCGACCTAGGTGCATGAAACCCACTTAAAATCAAGAGAAAAAAAATAAGCTTGAAACTGACCTCCTCTCCTGTACTGTCGTCAATCAAGTAGATGATATGACGGCGACAGCGGTCATAGATGTGCTGATTGAACGTGAGGGAGTCAAGGTGAAGCTCTGTCAATGCCACGCATTTCTCTCTAATGGCGTTCAATGAGCCCTTCTTCCTCAGCGATGAATAAGCCATTATTGCGTACGATAGACAGCGTGAGGGGATAGACTTACCCGTGGACCTATTGCATCGTCTTCTTCAGGAATTATGAGCTTATTTTCAAGTGTGTGCTTCAAGCCAGGATCACGAACTCGGAGATACTGGATACACTTTTCCGAATCACTCAAGTCCGTACAGGATCGACAGTTTTGGTCCTCAGGGTCCCGATTCTGGTTCCGCTGCCTATGGGTCTTGGCCTTCCACAGTTTCCGGCTCTTCCGTAACGTTTCGCTCAGGCTCAGGATGTCTGCCACCTCGTCAGAGAGTTCCCATTTGGACCAGGTGGCTTTTTCTAGTCTGCATATCGCGCTGTACATTTTCTTGGCATCTTGGGGCTCGAACTTTCCATCTGTCAGCGTCAGCTGGAGGTAAAGCATGCATGATACTCACGTTTATCCCAGCGGTACTAACAGAGCAAGAAAGCCAATCAAAATACGCTGAAATGAAGTTTTGTTCGGAGGAGAGGAAAAAAATAGAATCGGGTTTGGTGCGGAACGGGATCAAGTTAGAGTCGGATATGGCTTTCAGAAAAGGTTTGGGTTCAATCCTGGATCCTGGAGTGCTTGGTACGGTCAGTTGATCTATCTCCTTCCTGATATCCGTCGGTTCCTTTGGAGAGTATCCCCGAGACAACGTAGCCAGACATAGCAGTAGTGCTTCTCTCCACTGGTACTTCCTGAAGCTGCTCTCCATGAAACACGATTTACTGGCAACCTGCGTTGATGGCCTTGCAACCAAGAGTATCGTTCTCGCCAAGC
Organism: Xanthoconium stramineum; assembly: GCA_038090315.1. Lineage (NCBI taxonomy): Eukaryota > Fungi > Basidiomycota > Agaricomycetes > Boletales > Boletaceae > Xanthoconium > Xanthoconium stramineum. Next base: position 14,107 of record JBBPMO010000052.1, read on the forward strand.
CTGTACTCTGAAAAGAGGCGGAATCAACTATCAGAAAACCCAGGGTATGCGACTTGGCATCTAGCTCACTTTGATAAACGGTTCTAAATCCCGATGAAGTCCCTTTCTTTTACCCATTTCTCGCAACCCGCGAAGGGCCCGTATGGCGGTGACCTCATTACTCTAGCAAAATAGAATTGTCAGAAGAGAGGGTGACGTTACTATGGGATGACATACCTCACAATCATCCTCAAAAAAGAACTTCCCAAATGCAGCCATCCATTCCAGTACAACTTCTTTTGAATCTTTCGACACTCTCGTGGACAATTCAGCTCCCAAACTGCATGTTAGTTCACTTCCCAGCTCATGTTCACCACGATGGTCATCGAAATGATCCCCAGAATCCGTCACGAATGGGCTTTCTCTTGCAGATCGCTATCGTTGATCGATGGAGGACCGGATTCATCGACCTGAATATGCTGAGGAAGCTGTGACATACCCCCAAATCGCTGCGTAAACCCAGGCTGCGTATGGGATTTGGATCGTCATCAACATCTGCGCCAAGGTTTATCATCTCCAGCCATAAGTTCTGGCATATAACGAGGGCTTGTTCGCGGGGACTAATATCCTTGAGAATGAATCCACTCTCCTTGAGGTACGACGGAGTTACGGAGACCTACGTATGGACTGAGCTTGTTTGCTTCGCTGATATGACTAGGATTATGTCTAACATACCGCAGAACCGTCTTCTAAGAACTGATATGCGACCTTATCCTCCCACTGCTTGATTTCTGCTTCTGTCTTGCACGGAAAGAGGGCACGCTGGAGTATAGTTAGGAACCAATCTGAGAACCAAAATGTGTTAAATTTTGAGAGCGTCGACATTATATGTGTAAACCGTAAGGCGGGGAAGTCAAAGTTTAAAGAGAGTTGACAATGCGGCGGAGTTTCAGACTTGAACGGATCTGAGTTTCGGAATGTTCGGAAGAATCTTGGAAGAGATCCCGAGTCCGATTTGCCGCCCACACCTTACAATACAGTTTGCCATTCGAATAGCCAGTATCACGTACAGTGTACATGTTTCGTGGCGGATGCATGAATACTTTATGCAAAGAATCAAGCGTTAGACTTTCCATATTGTTTGCACATTGCCCAGTTTTCCAAAAGCGAAATACGGTGGCTATTATTGAGTATAGCTAATACAACCATCTGGGGAAGGTGCTGCTGCCCTTGTGGTTTTTCCTCGCTCGGTTATCTTCTCTGATGCCCTGGCCATGCTTAGTTCAGCCGTTATTCTTTATCACACCCTTTCGGAACACTCGGAGCGCTCGCAAAGCGCCATATCTGTCCATCTGGACCTTGGAAGCACATTCGAAGATCAATTATCACAAATGCAACATGTACAAAAAACCTCCTGGGAAATGTGAAACTTTGCTACGCGCGGTGCCCAAGGGATCCGGAACCATATCGGAACGCACCTTCTGCACCCCGTGAGAAGCTATTGGTGATACAATATACCACAATGCCCGTTGATGATAAACAGATCGCTTGGGACGATCAACGGCCCAGGATAGTTCCACCAAGGATGGAGGGCCGCGTCCTCCTGTTTGTCCATTTCGCATATCTGACCGCGGGCTGCATAGTTTGTTACCGTGGTTCCGCTCTTCCGTTGCCTTCGCTGTGGATCTTTAAATAGAGAGGTCACGTACCTTCGATCCGTCACCACTAGACGTCAATATAATGGGTCACCAGACCATTTGGTTCTTAGAATCATCTGTGATGATCTTGTCACACACGCTGCACACGTTGCATAGAAAGACAAATATTGATTTCTATCTAATAAGCAAGGTTTTTCTGAGAGAATCCAAAGAAACCTTAAGGAAGGCAGAGTAGATGGAAGTGAAGCTTGCTCGATTTCCATGCACCGGAAACGGGAAATTGGCACAAGTTGGCGTCTATCCACCTCTCTTTTTATTTGTCGCTTTATCGCCTTTTTTCCAGGTAGTCTTTTTGAAATGGCGTTTCCCTGAAGGAATGAGTGGCACTCCACCAATTTCTTCCATTGGAGTTGTCGGATGCCGAGAATTAGAGGGGCCAGGGAGAGGAGCTGAGGATTGGCCTGGTTCACATGGTCTAATACCAAAGGCAAAGGTGCGGATTTTGCGATCATCATTACAACTTCTGGCATCAGCAAACTGGAGAGGTGATGGTGGTGGGAAATTTGTAGATGATGTAGCAGACCTGGATGACCTGGGTGAAAGGTTGAGCACTGATGAACTAGTACTTTCGGTTTGCTGTGTGGCGGCCTTGTGTAAACAAGATTCTACAGGATGAATGTTTGAAGGGGAAGGAGTTCCAAACAGTTCCGTGAATAGCTCCTCATCTCCAACAATAGAGCAGGTAGAACTAATGTCAGGAGATGGGGCAATCGCAGTAGGAAGGGCAGCGGTAGAAGCAGGAACTGGCGGAGGGATCAAGGGGGGAGCTGAAGGTGGTAAAAGAGGGGGCCTGACAATAATAGGAGGATCAGGAGCAGAAGGGGCGTGAGAAGCGGAAGGGGGAAATAAAATGTGAGTGAAATCAGGAGAAGCCAATGCAGGGGTTGGAGTAGGCGAAGCAGGGGTCCAAGGAGCATCAGGCCTGGAGCGGAGAGCCAAAGTGGAGGAAGTAGCGGGGGGTACAGGAGCCAAAGGAGCCTGATGAGTGGAAGGGGGGACCTGCGATTGTGAATGGGCCCGCTCCTTGCCCTTTCCTGTCCTTCGTGCCTTGGTAGGTGGAAGACCCTCCCCAGTGACTGTGGATTTTACCTGCCTTGGTTTCTTTCTTTGGGGAAGGTCTTGCTGAGGAAAGGCCAGGGAGGTCGGTGCCATGCGTTTTCTTCCGGAACACGCTGATGATTCTGGAGCTTTCTCCAACGCCCGTTGGGATAAGACATGTCCGACTTTAGCGGTAGGGTGAGATCCTTCGGGAGGTTTTTCCCCATCTAAGTCGTCATCCTCCGAATTGGAATGTGAGCTATTTGGGTCACTGTAATCTCCCCTGAATAATTTGACTGGTAATGGTGGGGTGACAATAATAATGGTGATGAGCGGAGAAGTGGACTGAATTGGAGAGTATACGCACGGGAGCTTTCATTAACACCCACAAAGGCAGAGTGTAACAACCCTTTATCAAACGCGATGTTGTTGAGGAACACATCCGGGGTTCCTCGGGCCACCAGGCGATAAAACCGGACCTGCTTCTGTTGTGGGAACCTGTAAATTCGGCCGCGCAGTTGTTCATCGTCAAGAGCAGACCAGAGGGTGTCCTGTGTCAATCGGAAGAGTCAGCGACTGCCTATCCATATGCCTTAAGAATGGAGACCGACCGCTATCACCATAATATTTGCACATGCCAGATTCAGTCCAACTGTGCCGACAGAGGAAAGGATAAGCACGCGAGGTCCACTCCTACGATTTGAGCCCCTGAACTCTTTCAGAATGGACTTGCGCTTGTTCTGTGGTACCTTTCCGTGGAGTTCGACACACTGAATTCCATACAGATCCAGAACCTAAACAAGACAGTATGAATAAAAAATGAATGGAGTTGAATCAATGCTGCAAGTTACATCATGGATTGCCGCATTGGAGGATGGAAATGCTGAGAAGATAACGACACGATCACATTCAGAATGTTGAATATCTTCAACCTTGTTGTATTCGTCGACCTTGACCGTCTGACCATCCTCACATACTTCGAGGGGTGCGCCGTTGTCGTGTTGAAGATGATGGCTGACTATCCGGGCAAGGATATCAAGTTTGCTTGATGCATTGCTGTTCCATTGCTCCAAAGATTGTGGTTTCTGCCAACCATCAGTGTTACCATTGGGATTCATGTGGGGATGGAGGAGTCCCCGCCGGAATTCTATGTAGAAATTCTGCTCGGGCAAGTCAGCGTTCCGATGCGGAAGGGTTCGGAACGCGCGTTGCGGATCCTGGGTGAGAGAAGGTTGAAACCTCACCTTGCCTGCACCGACTACAGTGGTAAGGGGAGCATGATCTACTATTTGATTTGTGAGCTTGTTCAATACATCCTTTTCCCAAGGTCGTAGCTCCACGAGCATTACATGCTCTTGATAAGGTTTCATGCCGAAGATCTTGCGCCCCAGATTATCCTTGGAATCCAGGGTGCGACGGATGACGTTCTTAGAAAAGTTTTGGCGTATCCAAGGGATGTACTTCTGAAGTTTCGGATAGAACTCGGTCTGCGTTGGATCGTGGGTGTTTTTACTGGAAAATACGTTTCGTAGCTGTTCTCCAGCATTGTCAGACTGGCGCTCGGCTTTCCGGTCCTTGGAAAGCGCACGGTTCAACTCCCTTTTCATCTGATCGAACGTAGACTTGTTTGAGAAGGCGCTAATTTCCATGAGGTGTCCCATGAGCCATAGATCCTGCAGGCAAAGTGGTCAAAGAGTGAAGTTGAGGCATGTAACACCTCACCGACCTGTAATTTGTTCATGACAGGCGTGGCAGTCATGGCGACCATACACGCTGACTGAGCGCGAAGGGCATAAGCCGCGGTGTGTATCTTATTCAGCTTGCGTGCTACGTGTGCCTCATCCATTACCATGGCAAGATAACTGTGGTTGTAGAGCGTTGTCGATACACGGGTCTCATAAACTGGAGCTTTCTTTGGCCGATCTCCTACATCCCGAATGATATCCACGAATAATCCGGATGCATCATCTTGGACAGCCTGAAAACACAATTCACAATTGGTCACGAGTCTGTGCAGCATTTGGTATGCTCACGTTCTCTGAAGCTAGTATAATGCGATGGCTGAGCTCATGCAGACTCTTGCTGAAAATCTCCTTCCACCAGCCTCGTCGAGTGGAAAGCTTGCCCGTATAAGGGAACAAATCAAAGGACCCTCGTACAAGGAATCTTTCAATCTCCCTCATCCACTGATGGTGAAGGTTAACGGGGCATATAATCAAAAAGGGCTGGTTTGGGATATTTCCATCCTGACCCTGCCACTTTCTGTTGCCTATTATAGTATCCAAGGAGTCATGAGGCAGGTTTCCATTTATCTATGAATGAGGACATACCGAAAGAACCAGGAAATTTGCCATTTTTCTTGAAAAAATGATGATAGAAAGCCATGCACGAGATGAAGCCTATGACTTGGAAAGTCTTTCCGATACCGACCCCATCCATGAGCAGGACAGGTTCACCCTCGAACGCCCTCTCCAGCATCCGATAAATTCCGACGAGTTGGTGCCAGCGAGGCCGTAACACCTCCCGCGGATTCTCCTCTGAAGCCAGCCACTTCTCGCCTTCGTCGCTCCAAGGGTCTATGGTTCCGTCCGGATCAGTGTAGCTCTGGAAGAGCGGAAGCTCCTTGGTATCCTTGAGACCCAAGCCGGTCCACAGCTGATCTTCCGATAGTTCCGAGAGCTCCTCGGTCCCTTCGTGCCAATCCAGGTCAAGGGGGGAACCTTCCGGGACTTCCACACAAGTACAGGCATCTGCGGGATCAACATTCTCCAGGGCGACCTTGAGCAGCTGCTTGATCTCTTGCACGTCCTTCTGTGAGGCCAGTCTTTGAAGTGCATCACGTAGCGCCTTTGGGAGTTCTGTAAAGTCCTCGTCAACACCCCAGACTGGAATACCCGAGAGGCGGGAGTCACATACTCTCGATCTCCTCTTGTTTACTGTCGTCCTTTTGAGCAACAGCAAGCATCGCCTCCAGTACTTTCTGCTGCTCTTCCAGCTGTTTGATGCTCTCTGTGTCCTTGTATCTTATAAGAACAGTAAGAACTCTGCGTAAACGCGCGAGATAGGCCTTGATCGTCTTCACTGAAGGGCTAGCACCGTCCTGTGTGAGGGCTAGATGATGAGAGTATGAGCTATAACTTTTCGGGCATGCGGACTAGGTTTGACCCGACCAACCTTTCCATTCCTCCTCCGATGAGGCTTGACCCTTCTCCAACTGTGCGACTTCCCGGGATATTCCCTTGCGGTATCGATTCCAAGTTTGAATAATCACTGTATCGATGAAACTCTTGATCGCCGGCGTGAGGAAGTTAGAATCCTCTTCATCGTAAGCAGAATCCCCGAAGAGGGCATGTGCGAGGGGCATCATGACTAGATGGGTTACTTGGGAATCCTCTATAGTCGGTAGCTATGAGTCAAAAGGTAGAATTAATGATGCACTTTCATGTCGGAGGAGATTAGCAGACCGACCTTGCGCGTTTTTGCACGAGTGAGCACATCATACGGAGAGCATTTGTATTCCATGAAGACCTCATCAATGACACGGTTCATATTCCACTTTTTCCCCCAGTTGTCCTTAATCCACTCCTTCCAAGAAGTGCGACCGGCTGTGTCATTGTCCGAGAATGTCCGCGCCGAGTAGCTGATTTGTGCTCCTGTGTCCCCTGCAGACCAAAGATTTTGAGCATATGTTTTCACACTCTGGGCTGTCTTTGTTGGCCATTTGGGAACATGCGGTGCTGGTTCATCCGGTCCTGCTCCTGGCTCTGTGTGCCAAGGGATGCCCAGGATGCGGGTGTGGCCCTGCCATGTGGTGGTGGTCCACGGCAGGCCGTCCGACTTTCCTAAGATCAACAGAGCAGCTCCGAGAGACAGTGAAGGCATGGCGGTTTTTCTGTAGAGCTGGTGGATATAGTTTATAGTTCACCTTTCCCTTGGCTCTTGCGCTATACGTATTGATGTAAACTTTACTCAGATATTTAGTTTTGGAAGCCATAAACGTCACATTTATAAGACGGGGTCTCTGGATTCGGACTTGAAATCAAATACATAGCGCCACATGTACCGTTGTCAGGGAGAGCCGCATGGCCACGTGCAACGTTACCGCCTTACAAGCTATCCCAAAATTTCACCAGAAAGTAGGTTCCAATCTTGAAGTTCCATCTCACAAACAGAAGGCCCATAATGAGGCTTTAGAGTAGCGTATGCCAGAATATGATATATAATTTGTTCAGACACCCAATGAAGTTCTTAGCCTGGGGTCGATGGCCCTCCGTGCCTTTTTCAGGGTGAGGATTAGGGTTGATGTTGCTTCCGTAGAAAGCATTACTAAGATCCGGAGAAATCTGACAGCCTGACCCATTATTTTATGGACTCTTGACGATATATTTCAACCCCTAAATATGGTATACATAGTTATGTAACACCCTCGTGCACCCAACTTTGTTCAGTCCCCTCGCACTTCGCAGACCGCTCATACAGATTATGAACAAAGATGAAACTTTATCCTGGGACCAAGAAGAGTCCAGTAAACTTCTCGGAACTCATGCGGGAAGCCACACAGTATATGTCTGTGGATAGTAACGAAAGTTCTTAAAATGTTCTTGCTGATAGACGTGGTTAACACTTGGAGAATCAATGTGCAGTTACTCTCAATACCACTCCAGGCAAACAGGACATTGTCTGTCCCACAATCGCTTTTTGTTGAATCAAGACATATCCATACTTGAGTCAAGTTTGAAATGTAATGGAACAGAACGAGAACCCAATTGTTTTGCATCGGAACTAATAGGAACGCCCCTCGGAAAGCTCACTGTGAAGGCTCTCTAGCAGTGAAAATTCTCAGACATTCCTTGCTCGAGAAGTATTGAACTATCTATATTTAGAGTTGCTTGCAACTTCACTTGACTATGTAATGTAGGTTTCGAGATCTTGTTGCCCGTCACTCCCGGATAGTGTAAAGCAAGGGAAAGTTGGGTCGCTTCTCAGAATGGAACCACTAGCGTGAAGCTCCCCAGAGATTACTAATATAATGTATGGCCATGATAGAGACTTTGTCCTTCTTCAGCTGGGCAGCTATGGAGGGCTCCGGTGGTTCCGATACATGAGTAAAGAAAAGGATCACAGGTAACATGCAACGTGACTATTTCTTTTCTGACCAAGGAATCATGCACATAATATAGGAACAAAATACTTTGTTTGTCTACAGGGTGGATGGAGGGCCATATACCTCGTTCATTATAGCTCTTCCAAACAAATGAGTAAGCGTATCCAATTTATATCTCTTGGGATCTGGAATATGATACACCTCCTGGTCTGTGTCCCACACCACATCACAGAGGAAATATATTCCAGCATCATACATGAGGGGTTGGGTGGGAACCTCCAGATCAAATGGATCAGCATTCGGATCCCGAAGGACCCGAGGAGATGCCTGCCGGCACAAATCGTGTAAAAGATCATCTGGATTACCATGAAGACCATTTAGGATCCATATGGCCATGCCAGCTAGGATCAGGGTGCGCTCCAAAAAGCGTTTTCTAGGAGGCATGTCACCGAAATGAGATATGATCCGAGATACAGCAACCAGACGCATATACTTTAAAATCCTGCAGAGTAGATAGATATGATTTGTATTCTAAATGGAAAGTGCGGCTCACTAACCACCAATTGACAGAGGAAATTTGGACCATGGTTTGATTGACTAGTTCCAGAGGGAAGTGAGTCAACACTTGAGGTACTTGTGCCAAGGGAACGCGAACTTTGAGCCTTGCATAACAATCCTTATGGACAGGTGCAACCTTGTTGTCTGTAATAAAAGCTAAAAGAAATTTCCTTCGTTCTCTAACATCCCTCTTGAGCTTCTGGGAAAGATGATCGGTGAGCAACTCCAAGGGACTCCTATGGGATTCGTAGAGCTCATTCGAAACGTCCTTTGAGGTAGTATAGGTCTGGATGTAATAAAAGACATTCGAGTGGCCATGTGGAGTCCAACAGAAACCTGAAATATCCTTGAGATGCATCTCATGGTTGACGACATAATGCTTGTCGCCATGAAGAATATCTGGAATGTTCTGGAGTCCTGGAACAAGAAAACGAATGAGGGCTTCGTGACCTTGGGTTTTCCAGGTAACGACCTTTCCGGGGATTCCGAAAGCCAATCCGACATCTATTCCCCAATCATCCTGGTTGACCAACTCCAGGTCCAGAACTCGAGTGAGGTCCTCCAAAGTATGTGCTCGCTCATAAGCAGAACGACCCTTCCCATCCTCTTCACCCTTTCCATCTACATTGGGAACTGCTATTCCCTTCCAAGCTCGCAGTTCATGACCGAAGTATGCATGTCGGAAATAGGGACGCAGACTTTGAACACGTTGTAAATACAAACAAGCGAATTCGTCAAGAAGATGTGGAGGAATGTCAAAAGAGGGGAGTCGGAGATGACGTGGAGGATTCCGGCCCATCCGTTGAGCAGTGTTATAGTCTGGAGGCCAAAGGGAACCTTCATCTGGCATGAGATATAGGATGAGGGGATGCAAACAGTCATTGTATATAGATTCCAGATCCCTTTTCAAGATATCCTTCAACTCGTCCCTCTGGTACATTTGGGGAAAGAAGACGCGGACAACGGACCGATCCGTAACGTTTCCGAGGACTATGTGTGGAATGGAGTGCATGGGGACGTGAACCTGATTATTCTAATGATAATCAGAACCTGTAAATTTGTATGGGACAGAACTCATAGAATAGGTGACTCACATGGATGTCAAGGGCAGGATGATTGTTATGATCTTGCATGGCTAACGTGTCTGTGAGAGGGGATATAGGCCAGGCTGTGAGGGCGCTGGTGTAGGGAAGGCTGCGGGTTGTTCCAAACAATACATCAAAGTCACGAGTCATTGTGACTTCTTGGATACTTTCTGGTCCTCGCAACATATCAAGGGCTATGGTATCTTGCTCCTCTCGATATAAGCCTCGACGACCAGCTAGAAGAAATTTGAGGAACTTGCGTTCGTCGTTCAGAGTACGCTCCTGTGACATAGTTTTGTAGTATTTGATAGCTTCGTCTACAAACTCAAAGAGAGTCAAATGGACAGGATAATTAGAGTGATCGTCTGGGTAATGCAGGGTGGGCATTTTGGAAATGCAAGATTCAAGAAATGTGTTTGTGGGAGATATTTCGGAAGCTGAGAAGGGTGGGAATGGGGCTGAGGTTATTTTGTAAGGCATGGGGGCCATCGATCTCAGGTCAGGAACTTTACAGGGCTTCTGAAATTGTATGTCATACTATGTCGTACACTAGTCTATGTAAAGACTTCTGTACCACGTATTTCGCAGCATGTGACTTGACAATCGGAACTTGCACTTTGGCGGAATCTGAAACTCTTTTCTGCTAGTACATTGCAAGGCAGTAACATTGCACGCCACAGCTATGCAACTTGCCCTGACAATTATATATGCAGCGCCATGTATTTGATTTTCTGTCCAGATTTAGAGACGCCGTCATCTAAATTGGACGTTTTAGCTGATAAGCTTCCGAATCTAAACAACTTGGGTAAAATGTTTTTATATAGCGAGAGAGCTGGAAAAGGGAAGCTGAATCTTAAATTGTATCCACCGGCTCAGCAGAAAACAAGGCGAGTATGGCATACAAGATCTATACAGAGGACGCAAACTTCCATTCCACGTCATCCACCGCGTCGTTCTCTCACCGGATAAGTGGCTGTTGCATTTCAATCACTTCTTCCTGTCAATTGTTCTGATGCATGCTGGTCAAACGTTCGGAAGGGCATGCTATTATTCCAGTCTAGATTATCTGGTTCTAGAAGTAGAACAGGTCTACTATACATGAGTATTAGGATAAGTAAAGAGAAGTAGTAACTCACCTCAGTCGATGCCAAAGAGGGCGGAAACGACTGAGGTGTCAATAGGTGAAGTACAGACTTATATAGCGCTATGTGGTGAAGGCACACTCGTATCTCAACGGGGATGAATGGAACAGGGTGGAATGAATAGCGTAGTAACGTCCATAAGGGGACTGCCGAGTTCGGAACTGTGGGTTCCGACACTTCCGGTAGTTCCAGCCAGTTCCGGTGGTTCCGGCGATTCCGAAATTGTAGGGTTTGGCTAGTCCTACCAGTCCCGGATCCAGAAGTGGTATTTTGTCATAGATCTCATCAGAGAAATCTTTCCGTGATGTATCAAAGGGGTTCGCATGGAACTGTTGGCAAAGTTTGACCCTTTAGCTTGGATACCCCACAGTGAATATGGTTGCACGTGGTGCACCAAGAAAATGCTCGCATAAAATTAGTCCATCCTTTCTGTAGACCCAACGCAGGGTTCCAAGATGGCCATACGCGGTATGGTAACGGCATGCCTCGGGCAAACTGCGACCCGCTCCTAAACTCACTCAGCCCAGGGTGCAGGCAGCGAAAGAGGAGCGGAACGAATATTAATTCACTCCATGATGTCACTGCATACTCTATAGTTCAACCACATCGGACTTCTGACCGAATCTGAGTTTTCCAACTATCAGATACTTAGGCGTTCCGAGCATAGGAAGTCCTGGAAGCAAAATTTCCCTCCACATGTCTATTGTCACATTTTGTCTTGATAAGCTATGTACCAGATCCACCTTTATAAACCTGTCCTGAGCTGCTTGTTTCATCATGATTGGAAGCAGCACCATCCGCGTTATACTTCATTCTTCCATCTTTCTACCCAAGAAGCGGATGCAAGTTTGTAAGAAGCTCAGGTGTAAGTTCATATCCGCACTGTCTGTCTTCAATTCACCTAATCTCTGGATGTGAAATTCTACCGGTCGGAAGCCTCCACCACACTTGTTGACAGCGATGGCTAATTTGAGTGACTCCAAGGCTTCCACCATCTCCGAATGACCTCGAATGATGTTCGCGATGTGCAGCATGTGAAATTCAAGGAGTGCTTCGCAACCCCAGGCAAGACCCACTTCTTCCATCTTGGTACCTGATGTGTCTACACACAAGCCGTCCTCGGTGCACTGCAAGAACCGCTGTCAAACTCGTTTATTCATGTTCCACGACAGAATATCACCTTGTCCGAGAGATCGTTTTGAGAACTCGAAGGACGTTTCAGACGTTCCGTACAACCTCGATCCCCCTTTGTAACCTCTTCTTCCTCCAAGGCATTCAACAATGCTTTGGCCACTATCTGGCAATCTGTTTGCACCCATGAGTCGAAGACAGATTCCCATCTCTTTTTCTGTTTAAAGTCCAAACTGAGATAAATGGTTCGGGGCCTAGAATCAAGGCCCGGTTTATTCTCCCGAATCCGCTGTGCAAACTCTTGAATCATTCTTTGAACTCCGATGATGTGCATGCCTGTTGCGACCACCAACAAGAGATCTATGTTCCGTCCTCCAAAAAGGTCTTCTATTTGAAATTCTGAGATACGCTGAGCATCAGGGTGTTCCTGACCGTATAACGCCACATCAGGAAACATGCTTGGAATCTTGAGCACACGCTTTCCTGCGTTCTTCCTTGCTTCTTGCATTCTCTGGCAGGAACCGCAGACTGGAAATTCTCCCTTCATTAGTTTTCCCTCGTGTGTTTTCCCTTCCTCTACAGACTGGCAGGCTAGGCAGTACAGGTACCGAATATTTCCATGCAGTGGAATGCATCTGGATGATCGATGCTGAGTTTCTCCTTGGATCCGGTGATACGTCGTTAGGCCCGCTTTCCGTTCCAGGCCATCAATGTTCTGCGTATACACCCGCACCAACGTTCCACGGTCATCAAGCCTTTTCAGAAGTTTATGGAACGCTGTCGGCTGAGCTTCCTCAGCCTTTCGAGCCAGGGATGCGATGAACCGGCCAAACAGCGGCCTTTGATTGCCATCCTGCAAAACAAATGATGGTCAGTCATTTCACGTTACCTGCCGTCACACTTGCCATGATCATTGAATGGTGGAACATGTCTTTCAGCTTCATTTTGGCTAGCTCCGGAACGCCTGGAATCTCCTGCTTGCTTCTAAAATCAGGTATGCCAGAAGCCACAGAAATGCCAGCTCCTGCAAATGAAAATAAAAGAGTAGAGTAAGTCGTGCTTTCAGCCATTTTCCATGTGCTGAATCGTTACCAGTTATAACCACAATCCCTTTTGCATTCAAGATGGCTGATAAAATGGATTGTGTATGAGGATCTTCAGAGATGAAAGAACATCTGTTAACAGGCATGACTTTGTCGGAGAGTTGAAGGTTATTCTCCTTCGAAGAGAATGGAATTCAGCAAGAGATTACCTAAGATATAACAGGCATAAGCAAGTAATTGCCCCTAGCTACGAGTACAGTAATGTCCAAAAAGGGACTTCTGAGCAGAGTTGACACTTCCAAGTCTGGAACTCCAAGTTCCGAAGGTTCCAGGATGTTCCGGCGGTTCCGAAAATATAGGGTTTGGCTGGTCTTAACACTCCTGGATCTGAAAGCGGTACTTTGTCACCTAGCTTCTTTAACAACCCAAATAAATCAATCCTCTTTCCCCTTCTTTCAAATATTCAAACTTATTAACAAGGGGTTGACTGAACAGGATGGTCAACTAACCGCTGTTACTGTTGCTGGAGAAGTGGAACATAGTGTAAGTAGTCCGACCGCCGCGTGTAACCATTACAGCAAAAGGCAGAATACTGAAAACCTAGGTAAGCCGGCGTGCTCACACGAGTGGGATCCGGGGACATCCAAGCGTTCCTGTGCGCTGTGATGAGGAAAAAGATAAGGGTAGGCACGTATGAACTTGCCATTCCGGTCAGGGTATCCCAGGACAGATAGGCACCATAAATGTGTGATTATGAGTGTAGGGTATATGGGACAACGGGTCCCTATACCACAATGTAACGGGAATACTGAAGCCCCTATCCTTTGTCTATATGGGTATTTCATCCTCCCAGTCTTGCCACAGAAGCTCTTGTGCTGGCATTTGGGTCATGTAAAAATTAGTGTGTTCCAGGATTGATGCGCGGTTTCAAGATTGAGAAGCTGTACTGGAGTTCCGACACTTCCGATTCAGAAATTTTTGTTTGTCGTCCAACAGTTCCCTTGCCATATTTGGAAGGTTGTTTACCTAGGTATACCTCCTTTGCAAATGCCAACATGAATGTCTTAGTTGCTAGTAGTCATATACTGCCCTGGCCAACTGTCAGTGATACTACAGGGATTCATGTGGGGATAGAGAAGCCCCTGGTATAATTATACAAAGAAATTCTGACCAGGCAAGTTGGTTGCATATTTTGGCTGGGGACACCCTCAGTTCTGCAGAAAGGGTGTCATAGTAGGTCACGAATTCATCTTGTGTTCCTCCAAACAATGTCTGTTTGAGCCATCAGTGTGCACAAAGATTACTATGACATCGATGTAAATGGAAAAAGGCGAGGATAATTGGAGTCATCATCCTGTTCTCACAGAAGGTCTCCAGATGGCTCCGTCCTTCATGATGGTGCTGTGTGCCTCCTGTAGTCGTTTTAGTCGTGGATGCATTGGCCATAACATATGTAACTGAGAATGGGAGACATCAAGCATTTATAATAGAGCACCAGAGAACTTCACAGACTGACCCACGGGTACCAGAGTGCTGACCCGTACCCGTGTCCTACCTGTACCTGTGGTCACGGGTACAAAAGGGTAGTGACATTGTCATTGTCGCCCCGTTGCCGTTGCTGTGTTATCGGGTGCGTGAGGAAGAGGGCAAGCAAGGGGGAGGATGAGGGGAAGGTAGGAAATGAGGGCATGCCATAGGGGCGACTCGGACGGCGTTGTCGTCATCACCCCATTGTCATGTTGTTGGGTGTGGTGAGTACGACAACGAGGGTGATGCCCAAAGGACGGTGTCATCAACCGTCGTCCCATTGGCACGTCATCATCAGGTGTGCAAGGATGAGGGAGAGGGAAACAACGAGGGCGAGGACATCGCCCTGTTGTCGTGTCGTTGTCCCATTCTCGTGTCACCACTGTTGTGTCATTGGGTCACTTGGGTGCGCAAGGATGGTGAGGACAAATTGACAATGGCGAGGGCAAGGGCACATGAGGGCAATGGCGCACGAGGGCAATGACGGCACTGTCATGTCGCTGTTTTCACATTGCCAGGTGTGAGGGGCGAGGACAGTAATGCAAAGACAAGGATGACGAGGGCGCCCAACGACGAGGGCGAGGATGGTACCAATAACTCGGCTCGGCCTGAAAGCCGGGGCTTAGGCCCGGCCCACAAGGGCTCGGGGCTTGGAAAATTGCAGGCCAAGCCCCAAGCCCCAATCCCCAATAAGCCCTGTAAGGGGGCTCGGCCCGACCTGAGCCGGGGCTTGTAAGGTAGGTAGAGCACATGCCAGCGAGCGCGCATACACTCGCAGACGGTGGTTCTGCGTGTGTACACGCGCTCGCGCGCACGTGCAAGGAAGGAGTCGGGGGTCAGGCGAAGGCGCGTCATCGTCAGGGCGAGGACAAGGACGAGGGCACGTCGTCGACGTCGAGAGGGCGAGGGCATGTCGTCGTCTTCACGTCGTCAGCGAGAGAGCGAGGGCGATGGCAAGGGGTCGTCGTCGTCGTCGTCGGAGAGGGTGAGGGCGAGGGCGAGGGCGTGTCGTCGTTTTCATGTTCTCATCAGCGAGAGGGCGAGGGTGATGGCGATGGCGATGGCGAGGGGTCGTCGTCGTCGTTGGAGAGAGTGTGAGGGCGCGCACGTCATCGTCAGAGAGTGGGTGAGGGCATGTCGGAGAGAGGGCGAGGGCGAGAGCGAGGGCACGTTGTCGTCTGAGGGTGCGTCGGTGGGAGGCGCAGGCACACGCCTACATATGATGCCGCTGCTCATCTCGGTCGGCTGTGTCTACAGCTTTACGCCACTCAGGCCACGGCCTAAGGGGCTCGGCTCGGCTCGGGCTTCAAAGCCTGGCCGGGAAAACACTAGTACCGTACCATTGTTATCTGTTGCGTCGCCGTTGTCATCGTTGTCGTTGTCCCGTCATCAAGTGCATGAAGACGGGGGAGCATAATGGGCCATATCTGTACCCGAGACCTGTTGCGGGTACCTGGTACCCATGCAGTTCCCTATAAGGCAAGGATAGTACTTACCTTGGAGTTTGTTGTTGGCAATGACACCGAACTGCTGCTTAGTTGCTTGATTCGGCTTTGTGCTGGGCTCTGGTGGGGCTGCTGGTCGTCCCACGTGTGGTGTTTCACTTGAATTTACTATGTTGGGTTGCGTTGGGGTGGTCTGGTTGGTGTTTTTCATCGTAGGAAGTTCGCGACCCACAGAAAACCTGGCCAAAGACCCAAGCATCAGGCCATGTAGCATATGAGACTAATTGAAAACTTTACAACAGGTTTTTCACACGGACAACGAGTCGCAGTTTTACGTCGGCTTGGCATATGCACCTGGAATTGAAATTCACTGCTGACGAAAAAATGGGATTTGAGGGTAACGCAGAAGAACTTGACGAGCTTGGAGACTCGGAGGATAAGCTAGAGTCAATGGCTGCAGGTGGCGATAAGATGGATGAACTTGGAGCCGATGAGCTGGTGTTGATTGCTACAGTTGGCGGCAAGACAGGTGAACTTGGCAAGCTAGACGACAAGGGGTTGGAGCCAATTGTTGTAGATGGTGGTATGACAGGCGAATTTGGTGAGCTAGAAGATGAGGGACTGGAGTTGAATGTTGCGGGTGGTAGTACAACAGGCGGACTTGGTGAGCTAGAAGCTAAAGATGACGAGCTGGCATTGATTGCTACGGGTGGCAATGAGACAATGACGAGCTGAAACTGACCATTCCAGGTGACGGAATGAAAAGTCTTCTTGGGGCACAGACTCCTATGTTATGCTCAGATCGATGAACTTTCGTTTACAAAATTCATAGATTGCACATGTTTGAAAGAATGACTTGTCTCTGAAAGCGGTTAGCCTTTAGCATCCTCCAAAAATGAGTGGTTTGGTGACGAAGTTTATCCAGCATCCTACTCCATGGTAGCACGGGCACTTCTATGGCTGCGTTTTCAACGTGTAATCTCATAACTATCTCTTCGAGATGCTGCTGTTGTGAGTGCTGTACATGAATATATGTGCATGAAAACTCTTCGTAGCCATGTGGATATATCACTTACCTGATTTACATGAAATTTTTGGCGCCCGGTGCGGTGGTAAAATCCCATTGTTGCTAATGTTGGAGTTTGATGTTTGGAATTGCGATGGCAGCTGGATTTGTGATGATTGTGGTGGTATTTGGCTTCGCAAAGGTAGCTGCAATTGTGATGGTATCATAGAGATTTGGTCGTAAGTGAGCTCTCGAGTGGAACAGAAGAAAGGGACATGGTCACGGTTGTACGGTTTCTGACATGTATGGATGTGCACGGACATTATGCAAATGGATGACTGACAAGATGAGACCGAAAATAACTTGGATTGCTGTAGGTGATAATAATCATGACTGCTATGCTGGACGAAGTGGCAGACAAAGCCTATGTTGACGATAGTTTGGCCCAGTTCCCCATTGCGTACATCAAATAGCTACACTTAGCAATCCATGTTACGCTTTCTCACTGGTACTGGGGCTCAAGCCTTACAGAGCGCGTTGGCCACCGCGTTCGTTCCAGATTTTCCTCCTTTGTACCCTCCATTGACACCAACCTACTCCTCAATAGGACGCACATACGTCGTCACCATGAGCACATTCAATGTTCACGAACTCCGCAAGCTCATTACCCTGATCGACGACCACGTGGTACGCAACGAGGAAACGATGACTGCCGAAGGTGTGGACTACCTCAGGGTAAGCAGTGCACACCATGATTTCCTCATACTGATGTATTTCATAGACCGTACGTCACACGTTGAATGGGATTGCAACATACGGGATTAATTCCGTCGATAGCTTTCAATGGGTGGGGCCGACTCCAGGTGCACAAAAAGAACACATATGGCTGCAGGAGAAGAAAAAGGAAGTGAAAGGTGAGTGTTTGCTCAGCTGTTCGTGTTGGCAAAGTCTGAGTATCCTTATGATCTTGTAGCCAGTCAGGGGACACCCACCTCTGGCACGAGCAGCGCAACTCAAGAGGTGGGTTTCAATTGGGTGAGCTTTGAGGTAGGACTGAATTCATTCTTGTAGCACATCACGCTGGGAAAGAGAAATGCGAACGGAGGGCCTGAAGGAGGTCCCCCACGTTCGAAGAAGAAACGACGAGGAGACAACATCCTGGCTACCTATCATGCGAAGCTATTGCATGACTCTGCGAAGGGAAGAGAGGAGCTGAAGAAGATTGCCGATTGCCTCCAACTTTCCCTCAAAGTCATTCAAAATGGTGGGCCTGAGAGGACGATGCAGTATCATCTGGAACGACTGGAGAAAGCGGTGGGCCACAGTGAGTCAGAGATATCGTTGGCGGCCTCAATGCTCGTGGACTCGGTCAAGTACTTGTAATGTACTGTTCGAAAAGATTTTTTTTTAAATTCTTAGTGCTATTCTTGCCTCAAGTGGGTGCCGTGCCCCGTTCCGGCATCGGAACCTCTTCAGCGCTGTGAGGAAAACTTCGATATATTAGGGACTAGTGAAAGTGTTTCACTAAGGACAATAACACTTTACAGGATAAGATCAAGAGCGAATCGGAGTGAAAAGTGAGCGATGTGTGCCCTGTTATGTTATTCGCTTCTCAGAGAGGCAAAGCAACGGCGATAAGACTCAGGGTGAGCTCAATTCTTGCTATCACCAGTGCCAGTTCCGCTACAACCTTAACCCAGAGCATAGTCGTGAATACGGATGACTTCGAAGATCCAAGGCGAGGTTTCGTAAGAGTGGACAGGATGAAGCGATAACATTCAAACGCGTGTTATCCAATAACATGGGTGTAGCACGGGGCAAATGAATATGTAAGGTGTCCTGCTTTTCGCTACCCGATATCTTCTGACCGGAATCATTCAAGGTATAGCACGGCTATTCCCAGGTAACTTGGTCCCCACAGCGTGCCGCGGCTAGTTTGGTTCCGTGACTTCCGGTCAAAATTGCACTAAATTTCAACCTAACTATCACCAATTATACACAGGTGCTATGCTCCACACAGTGCGAAGGAATATGTATAGCATGTTCCTTCTTGTCCTAAGTTTGATTCCGTACCTTCTGGTTAGAACCTTGGAGCCATATAGGTCAACTTTAATCAAGTATTATCTCAACGACCCAATTACACGTGCCAGTGGGTAATATGCCCACAGCGCAACGAGATGCATGTCTATAGTCCATATATAATGTGTCTGATCGGTTCAATTCATCCAATACGGCCTCAACGCGCTCAAATGGTCTGGTAAGTCATTCTAGTGGTACTGACACTTTCTAGGTCACATTTGGATTCGGCCTCGTCGATGAGGTGGGTTCAGACGGGCGCAGAGTTGTCTGTGGATAGCACAGTCCAGGTACGTTCTTCGTCGTGTCGCGGTACTGCTCGTGCTGACTTGCCTGGTACTCAACTAGAGCGTGCGTTTCGACTCGTTGCAGCTCGCAATGTGCGCAACCCGACGAAACAAATTAACCGTGTATACCATCACCAGCACATAACGGGAAGAAAAATCCGACGGGTACGTACAAGGAAGAAAATTCCAACGGACGCGTTCTCACGAATTATGGGCCAGAGAAACCTTGTCAAGCAAGGTGATCGTGATTCAGCCAGAAACTGTGTGAGTATAGCGTGTTTGCCTCACGCGCTCCTCTACCGCCATCACGATCTCTTTGCCTCCATTAAAATCCATCAACTCAACTGCTACACAAGCCACCATTCTGTCGCTTCCTTCAGCCACTTCAGCACCAGCAGCACGATCGCTTAAAAATCCGCTTCACCCGGGCCGCCACTTCGAGCCTGAAATGGACGAAAATTCGTTCTGTCACGCGTCACAGCTGCTGTGCCTCCCAGTCTCCATTTGGTCCTTCTGGCAGCCAATTTCAACATAGCTGGTTCCTCACGTCGTCATGCTCGTTTCGATCGCATTTAGGTTGTTCCCTGATGCGGTGGGCATCGCGTCGTGCCGCCTCATCACATTTAGGGTTTCCTGGAGCCTCCCAAGGTGAATATTTCGTTCTCACCCTGTTCAGAGCATACGCGCTCGTGTTCTGACGTGTTTCTAGGCTTCTTCGGTACACATCTGGCGCCCTCGTCGCTGCTAGAGCCTCCAGTCCCGTCCGTGTCATCATCGCCATCGCCTACGCCACAGCTGGTTGCTGCTATCCACTCCCACTCGAGCTCGATGTTCTGGGGCTCGTGCAATTGGTTCGCTGGTTCGTCGAGTGGCGGTGACTCAAGGGGATCTACAGATATGTCCTTGACGTTCGTTTCATGATATTGATCATCCTCGTCAGCTCTTGTTGTCGATCGTTCGCGTGCGGTCGTGCTTCCCTCCTCCACCTCGTTCAATGGTTCTCGACGCGTTGCAACGCTCTCCGCCTCGTCCTGGACGGTTTGGCGTGTTCCCTTGACGCTCCCGACCACCTCGTTACCTGCTCCGCTCTCGCTCTCGCATACAATGCATTTGGCTTGATCGGTGTCGGTGCCGCCATCTGGGTCGACATGTATGTGCGCAGGGTCACGAGCTGCTTCTTGCAGCGTGTTGGATGGCTCGTTGGGTGTATCTGGTCGACGTTCGTCGTCGGCGTCGGCGCCTGTAGCCTCTGTCTCCCCTTTCGGCGCGCTCAATGCCCTCGGCTCGCTCGACACGACCTCCTCGACTCTCTGTTTGCCACCTCGTCCCCCCATGCCCTCAGGCGTGTTAGGTAGTTCTGTGGGTGCGTCTGGACGACAGTCGTTGTCGCCCGTCGCGTCCGCAGGGTCTTCTGACGGCCTCGCAGGGTCCGTCGTTATGGTGCCGACTGGGTGGTCGCACGACACGCTGTTGTTCGCAATCTCGCCTTGGTCCCAAGTGGCCCTGGTGTTGTCTGACTGCGCGTGGTCAGCCCAGTGCTATCGTCGCTCGCCCGTCCTCACTCCCCCCTCGAGCGAGGTGTTTGGCGGTGCGCCTGGTGTCGTGGTGGTGGTCTCCTCTTTGAATGTCTCCATCTGATGGGTTCGTTCGTCGACGCACTTGGTATGTGCTCGACATCCTTCGTCGGCCGTCTCCCCATTCTCGACCTTGTAGTACGTCGCTTCATCATGGCTCGTGGCCATTTTCCAAAGTGATTTGGACTGGCCTGATGGGTTCTGCGACGCCAGAGGTCTCTTCGTGGACCTGCTGGCTCACCGTCTGGATTGTCGACCCAACTGGTGGTGTCGTGGGTACAACTTTTGAGTGGTAGACCTTGGCATGGTTGACTCAGTAAGTCACTCCATCACAAAAATTGCAAAATTAAGATATTCCCTGACAGGTGGCGGAGTGTACGATGGACAAGTATAATGTCAGCGCAAATCACGTCTGTGGAATATATTGTTACTCACTCGATGCGTTCATTTCGACGTAGCCGGCATTCCTTTGTCGTCTACGGCGTATTTCATCTATTTGACCGCTGTCTACAACATTTTAGCGGTCCCGGACGCCCTTGACGTCTCTCGACGCCTCTGACTCACCTCTAGGGTCTCTTGGGACGGTATCTCGACAACGTGCGCTCGTTTCAACGATGTGTGTTTGTCCTTCTGGTTCCTGGGATGTTTCTAATGGCTTCAGACGTCATCTCGTGCCGTCGGATTGCGTTCCGGCTTGTCTGGGTCCTTCTGGGTGAATAATTCTCAACCTTTTGCCCCAGCCGTGCTTCGATGCGTTCTAATGCATTTATAGGCATATTCTGACCTGTTCTACTGTTTCCCCCTTCCTTCTCCTCCTTCCCCGACATCGATCTCGATCCAAGCAACAGAAAACCGTCCTCAGACAACCGCCCGACCGACTTCGTTTGGAGCAGCAGGGCCACGAACATGGCCGATGGGTGCCACGCCTACTCTTTTATTCAGATCACAAGGGTGACTCCCTCAACCTAACCTATGGCTGCCTACACACCGGCGATGTACCAAAGTATCGCCCCGTAGCCAGTGAGTAGTCAACCATCACACACTCGAACTGCTAATCATGTACAAGATGGCAAGCATATTCTTGGTCTTGACAAAGTGTGGACCGTCTCCCACAGAGGCGGAGAAGACATTCAAGTGACCATCGGACAACGCAAGGTATAGCGCCCGTTTCTCAACCCTCCCTCTCCCATCCTACAGCAAGCGCCTTTCTCGCCGCACCCTCCCGGCGCTTAATCGCCACCGACAACTACAAATACAATGAAGTTGACGGATTCTTGCGTCTCACATCTCGTGCCAATCAAGGCATCGATCAGACCTTCTGACCAATTTCCAGGGGCGAGGAAAGTTCCGACTCGGAATTCTCTGCATCAGATGCAGAGATCCATCCTCCGTACAAACGTGGCTGTCATTGGTTGGACAGTCTCTCTCAGTCGTGCCCCTGACTTCCAAGAATGCCAACAGAGCCCAGTCCGAAATCACTCTTTCGATTCTTTCATGTGCTCGGGCGGCACATCCCTCCAATCTTCGTTCGCCCACTCTGACGCTTAATTGTCTTCGGACGGGGTTATCTCAATTTCATCACACACGGGTATGTGATGCTGATAGTTACGCCCCTCCAATCTAGTCGAACAAGTAGAGGTGAGATCTCGGCGTATCATGTTATGCAAACATGCCGTATTTGTCGCCCTCGTTGCGACGCCCGGGATAGGACATCAACCCAGGGGTGAACGATATAGAGCGGTTTCGTCAGAGAGCGGTCACGTCTGTTCTTGATTTCCACCGTCTCAAAGGTGCGGGTCTTGACACGGTGAACGTTTCCCTATCAACCTCGTGCGTATGTCTCTGCATCCCAGACTAGTGTTTCTCACTGTTTCCGCAGCTATCCACTTACCATTCTTTGAAACAGCGAGAGAACCAGCTTCCATCCTTGCCACTTATTTCCCGTCCTGGACTCGCAGCAATGGAGGGTTAACCAAGCAGGTCGTGGTGCACATATTTTTCACACCTTATGCGCATTGCTCGTATTGATCAATGCACATCCTCTATTACCTCGCGTTCTCTGTGCCTGTTCACACGGTTGTACCTTGTGTCACCAAAACATGGACATGGCCTGCTTCATGGTACGTTGTGTATATGTTCGACTGCTGCCAGCCAAACCACGGATTTTGCGTTCAGGTGATTTGGCACATCGTCTATCCAAGCTAAAGTATCGTCGACCCTGCTACCTTGACTCCGTTTGCCCGCGTTACCCTTCCTCAGCAGCCTTCTCTGCTCGTCCGCGCCACATCGCACCCCGCTTCCCTACATCAAAAGTCTCGGCTTCGACGCAGACGAGTCTCCCAGATTCGATCCTCATCCCCAACAAATGCATGTATGTAACATATGTTTGGCTGAACCAGACTCACGGCGGAATGGGAGGATGCGCTCAAGTTGGGCGCCATTGATATCTGGATGGAGTGGTTCGAGTGGCGTATTCGCACTTTTGTTGGGAGTATCGACCAGGTCGTGTGGGATGCCACACGTGCATTAAGGGCATTGGGTGGCTCCGAGGATAGCGAGCTTGATCGATTGCGTATTGTGTGGCGAGTTGCCGTTGTGTTCCAAGAGGCAGGTGTGGACCACGAGAGTGGGTTTGCTATCACGTTCTGACCCTACACATCGCCCAGGTTTCCATGAACGTGCCACAGCGCTCTTCCAGGCACAGGCAGAACTGTATGTGCCTAGGTACTCTTCACAAAGAACTCGTTAATGGAATGAACAGAATGTCTGAGGTGCCTCAATCCTTATATGGACTGCCTGTTGATACGCAACTGGACACTCTAGAAGAATTCTGGGAATCAGAAGTACCACATGTTGGAGAGCGTAACGCCAAAGGCTGGTCCGCGTGGGTCTCCAGTGGAAAGCCAAAGGCTACTCTTCCAAGTCCACCAACACCGATGGATGTTAGCTCAACATCGGCCGATCCATTCATTAGATGGTGTCACGATGAGGCACACTCGGACATTATCTCGCGCATCCCCGCACGCTACGAATTGGGTGTCTCTGACCCTTATGCAGCTGTACTACTGTCGGATATCAAGACACTTTTACTTCCGTTGACAACACAAAAAGCTAAAGATGCGTTTCGGTTCATATGACTCTCCATTATGGGCCTTCGCATTCCTGGTTTTTCCAATACACTTGCGAACGGAGTGTGGGATGATCGTTGGTCATATACACACTTTGCGACAATATCTCACCTTTCTTCCATATTCCCGCAACCAGGGAAAACACGACAATTACTTGCTGACTTTCAAGCCGGTGCCCTGATTGGGAGAGAGCGAGAGTATGGATCAGCACTTGGACCACTCGATTGGGTGGGGAAGGACTCATAGAGGATGTGGACGGCGAAAGGCGTCCAGAGTGTACAGGAAGAGTTCGTGAGGGCAATCTTCAGCCAGCTGCGGTGTGGTGCGGAAGACTACCAATGGGATCTGCATGCCTTGGCATTTGAGGCGTCAGTGAATGTAAAGAGGTTGGGCCTAATTTGTTGTGATCGGCAGGTATATTGACTGCCGTTCATAGTGCTTTGAAGCTTTCGCGAACGCTCTTGTCACAGGCGCAGGACTCGCTTCCACACTGGGCGGCTCACGCTCGACTCGAACATCTGCGTGGACGGATTGAAGACGCACGAAAAGTGTATCAGTTTGTTCTTATTTCGACTCGACATTCGCCTACGCAAGCATTTATTGGGCAAATGTGGTGGGATTGGGCTGAATTGGAATGGATGGACGGTGAGCAAGATGTGGCGCTCCGGGTAGTGATGCGATCAGGAAACGTAGATGGCATGGGGGGGATGATGATTCTCCGCGCCAAGCGTAACCTGGAAGACATTATCCATGCGGCAGAAGGACATTGGAAGGACCACGAAGCCTGGATCAAGTTGCGCGCGTTGATAGAATTGCTGACAGGATCGTCGTTACCTGCGATGCTAGTCATCTTTGACTCGCAGCCTGCGGGGCTTCAGAATGGAATGGGGGAGAGCTTGATGGTTGCATCACTGGTGGTGTCGTTAACCAAGCGATTGTCCTGCGGACGCCTACGCCACCAGCGATACTGCGAGAGCGGCTGCTGGTAGCTATCGGGAAGTATCCGAATAACACGATAGTGGTTGGGAGGTTTTTGGAGGCGGAGAAGTGGTACGGAGTGTGGGGACGTGTGAGAGGGCAGTTTGGGGGGGGGGGGGGGAAAGAGAAGGGAGTTTCGAGGAGTGTGGCGGAGGTGTGGGTCGCGGGGATGTTGCGCTGGCTTAGGGTTGCCTGGTTTGGAAGGTCGTGGCTTGGTTAGCTATAGGGTAGCTCCTCTGAGTCTGTCTTGGAGCGCGCACTCGTCCTCGATCGACTCCAGCACCCAATTCGGCTTCGACATGGCCGTTTGACCTGGTAAGTCAATCCTTGTGACCGACGTCTTCTAGATCGTTTTTTCAATCATCCTCGACGACGCGGTGGTGCTGATTTATGTGAGGTCGTCTGGGATGGTTTGGAAATGGACTGGACGTCCCAGGTACGCCCGTCGTTGTGTGCTTGCGTCGCTCGTGCTGATTAGATTGTATCTCAGCTGGCGACTGCGTGCGCCGCTCGTTGCACCACCTTTTCGGCCACTATCCCTATCGTATCTGACGTATTCAATGCCATAGGCACCATGCACCTCCAATCGTGCTCGATGACTCTCGTCGCCTCCTGCTCGCCCAGCTGGCCTCCTGATCCTCTAACTCCACTTGGCGCATTCGTTTCGACGTCGCTGTCATTCCCGTCGTTTCTACGGCCTATACTCGGCGCCTTCTACAATGCTTCCGCGGTCCTGAACACTCTCGACTTTCGATGCCTCTGGTAGGTCCAATGGCCCTCCTGGCGGCCTGTCTCGACGTAGGGCGTCCGTTTCATCGGCGCGCTCGTTACCGACGCTCCCGGGACGTCTAACGTCGTTCTGGACATCGTCTGGCATGGCTGGAGCTTGTGGTGAGTTCTCTTCACCCTGTTAACGTTTAACAGCTTCTTCGGCACGCATCTTGCGTCCTCATCGCAAATTGACGCTCTCAACGCGCCCGTTTCGCCTTCCGGGTGATCTAACTCACCCTGGGCTCTCCAGGGTAAGTCTTCTACTCTCCCTTGCTCTAAGCATTCTTCGACACGTTCTAACGAGCTTTGCAAGTGTTGGGGAAGATGTACATGAGGAGTGCCTTGAGGCAACACCTCCTTCTCTGTCCCACAACGTAGTCGAAGTTATATAGCCCAATGTTGTCTTAATCAAAACATTATTATTATTATTTCACTTGCAGTATCTGGAGTCCTACTCATATTCAGGAAGTTGAATAAGCTACGGAAAGGGCAGCTATAACTCCCACAAGTTTTGTGGTGGAGGCTTTGTGGACGTGGTGAAAATATATTACTTATTGTGGAGTAATTAAGCGACGCATTCACTGGTCTCGAACTTATCATTCCTACCGCCATCAAGTCTAGACCCACCAATGGATAACAATACCTGGTTCCAGGAAAAACAAAGCTTGCTTTCGGTCAACATTCCGGACGTCGACGGTGGGGCAGCTACACTATACGTATCGAACGGTGGCACGCGACCATCAACTCCCCGAGTGGGGGACTTCTTGTACGACCTTTTGACGACAAGCTTCCACGTTTATCACTCCGACGGCTGGAAGGGTTCGCTTCTGGAAGATGTGGAACGCCTTCTGTGGCATCCGGATGGCAACAATGCCGTCGTATCGTTCACCGGACACGCCATCCCGTACTGGATGCCGGCAATTCGCCATCAAGGCAAACTGGAGCTCGGATTTCACACAATGGACGCGCTCCTCCGTGAATTCAAAAAGTCGTTGAACCCCAAGGAGTTCACGGTGAGGATCCATTCGGCGCAAAGTAAGTCGGACTTCTCCCTGGAGTGAGTTTGTCACGATGATGACGACCATCCAGAACGAAAGGTCACAGTTGAGGAAGTTGAGGATGAGGATGGTAGTCACAAAAGACAAAGTGAGTTTTGACAGCATTCTAAGCGTTTCCTCGGAACTGTGGACCCACGGCTGTTACAGAACACGCATTTGTAGGATCGTCGAGAGATGCCAAGGGACCGGTGAGTTGTCCTTTCATTTCTGAATTTGAAGGATACACGTTTACTCTCACCATTTTGATTGCAGTCGCGATTTGTACGATCTACGCGCGGATTTCCGGAAGGCACAAGGAAAATAAAATGGCATGCAGGGTACGAAACTTACGAGCCGTTTGCGGGAAAAGGACTTAAGAACGTGAGTATTTATACAATTACCATGGCACCAGAAATTGAATATGGTATGCAAGGATATGGAGGGCTCTCTGGTGAACGAGATGGCGAGAAGTCCATCCGTGGAGCGCTCCGGCTCGGAAAGGTGCAGCCCCGACGATCCCGGTGCCTTCCGGGTCAACGATTTGATCGTTGAGCTGGAACTCGACCCGATCCTACGAACGCCAACCGAATACGACGAGGAAGAAGTTATGCGTGCCTGGATACGGTTTACGGGATGCATACAAGAACATTTGGCGCGATCTACATCCGTTGTCGTCCGAGGCTGGACACCGAGCTTTCCTCTGAGATTCTCAAAGCTCTCGTTGGCTCACCAGCTCGGAAACCTCGGCCAAAGATGTCAGTGGATAGACGGGATCCGTTACGCTGAGAGCCAGGAAGCCCCCGGTATTACTTACCACGAGGTAACGACGCTAGAAAGATTCATCGACCTCGCCGACGACCCCAAGGTTTGTGGGAACTTCCTTGACGCCAAGGACGGCAACCCAACCCCTCCACCATGGATGCAACCTCTCCTTGACTCCACGATGGCATGGAACCAGACCATGCACCTCCACTTTATGAAGGAAAGGTCGAGGTCGAAGAAAAAAAACACTGAGGTCGATATTGACATCAGCGGGCCAACCGTCATTCGATCTTCGACGTGGACCTCTCAGGGATGGCGACTCCTCACGCATGCGGGATTCGTGACTTTCGCGCATAACGACTGCTGTGGATTCTGCACGTATGTGTTGGGAGAGGATGGGGCCAAGGGTTGGATGTCCATCCGCCCCAAGGAGGGCATCTGTGCAAAGTCGTTGTCCGGCTTGCCGAAGATGATTGAACTTGCCCTCGAACAGTCTCCAGATGGCCGTTTTCCGAATGCAGACGTCGCCATGGTCTGGCTAGAATCGGGAGACACCATGTGAGTTGCTACTATTTCATTTGCCCGTCTCCTGACTGATCCGCTTTACAGGTTTCAATCTCCGTTAGTCTTCCACTGCGTTTACACCCCCGTCGCTTCCGTCTTCAGCGGGGGGTATTTCTACAACTACCAGACGATGCACCTCACTCGAGCCGCATTATCGATAAAGGAAAAGGATGCTGTTACCAATGACGATCGACCCGGATTTCATCGCACTTTGTGCCGAATGCTCATCGCGCTTCGGTACCGAACGGAACCTCGTGAGCATCTTGTACTCAGGGTAAACGAACAGCTTGACGGACCGCGTTACAGGAATCATCGGGAAGAAAAGTTTGCTCAGCCTGATGCTGATCATACTTGACTGGTCGGAGGGCAATCCCCACTCTAAAAATACCTCCGGTGTGGAAGAGGAGGAAAGAGCTGAATTATCGTTTGCTCGTTTGACTGCTAGGAATCTTCTTAAGTGGCTGAAAATGTCAGTGCAAGAGGCGAAGACATTTGTCGAAGAAAGCCCGTACTATTCTCCCGGTACGGAACGGGTGGAAATCCCCGCCTTGGCCGACGGGACCCCAGATACGATATTCCCTGACATGAAAGGGGTGTTCTAGGAATACCACCCTTTTCTCATAGTTAATTATCCATCGAATACACCCTTATATGTGAAAGAATGAAAATAGGACCGAAGTATCTCTAGGAGAGCATCCCAGATGTTCCGGGGGTTCCGGTGGTTCCGGACGCTCCGATCCCAAGCTGATGTCTCTTCCTACTCAAAAACGGCCAGCACTTATTACTTAAAGGTAGATTTAGATCAATTGTGAGAATAATCAGCGTCTACATGCTCCTGAGGCTACAATAACAGCTCGGGAAGCATCCTGAGGCCCCCGAAGGCTTGCTTTCCAGCATCTTTCCAGCTTCTCAAGTTCGCATTCCGAGAATACACCCGCCATCAGCTGTCGCTATCAAGATTTTGAACCAGCACGGTGTAACCGCAAGAAAGGCTAGGAGTAAGCTCAGGAGTAGAGTGGAGCTATGGTACGTGAGCATTAGAGGAAGTAAGAAATGTGGCACCGCACACCTCAGCCTCTACCAAAGAGGGCGGACAAGGCTGAGATGTGAATAGATGAAGTATCGGGTCAGGTAGTAACTCAACAATTTTGAAAGGAGCAAAGTAGGCTAAATAGTATAGCAAAGTCCAAAATGGCATCGCCAAGCGGGAAGACTCTGCTGATCCCGGAACTCTAGGCTCCCTTAGTTCCGCCTGTTTCCGAAAACGTAAGTTTTGCCGCGTCGTAACGTTCCTGTAGAGTACTAGCAGTCTCTGAATGTCCCATATCCCAGGAATTATTCGGCACTGTAGCGGTTTCACCCCGCGCGTTCCGATGCCGCTTCACGACACTAGCAAAAAGGCAGATTCAAACTTGAATACACCGGAAACACCGGAAACACCGAAAACGGAAGCCTGTCGTCTATGCATGCACCTGCCATCCAATCTACAACTGAGGTAACCCTGAGACCATAGGGCAACCCTCAAATATTTGCTACAAGCCGCTGGCAGTCAGAAGAATTTCATCCTCCTAGAAATGTTCGATGGAGGTATGAAGGCTCATTCTCGTTTTATTTTTCCGTTTGGTTGTGATGCTCATTGCTTAGAAAACGACAAGTTGAGCGTTCACCGTGGAACGGTGCAGGAATAGTAGAAAGGCTACCAAACGGGGTAGACACTTCCGAGTCAGGAACCCAAATTCCAATGGTTCCGGCACTTCTGGAAGTGGCGTTCTGTCAATTCCTCTTTTTGTTTCTCCTCCTCTACGAATTGAAAAATCTGGTAGTACAGGTAGCGAAGGCCCACATGCAGTGGAACGCATTTCGATCGTGGACGTTGACTTTATCAGCGGATCCGGTGACACCCTGGCGTCGTATATGCGACGCCTGGCCTGTTGGGAACTCCACGAATCTGGAGTTAGAACGTTAGTCTCGATCCCCTTCCGTGAAGGGCGAGAAAGAGGGATGCGCGACACGATATGGTCGTGAACTTTGGTAGTGACAGCGATCACACTCGTAGCTATTGCTGTGTTGTCATCTTTGTGCCTCTTAGTTTATGTGTTTATTCACAATCAAAGACGTGGCAACTACGCAACAAAAGCTATGTGCAGAAGAAACTATATATGTTCAACGACTTTCAGAGATCTTTAGGCTGAGTTGTGCGACGGTGGCCTCCAGTGAGCTGACAGTTGACAAGAGCTCCTTCTTCTCTTCTTCTTGCACAACCAGCTTCTTTGCGAGCTTCATCATCTGCTCTTTGACCGCCACAAGTTCCTCCTGCTGCTTTGCAACGACGTCTTGCAGAGAGTCTTGCTGAGATGAAGCGCCTTTGCCTCGTGGGCGCCGGATGGAAAACACACCTTACATTATTTTTCAGTCCGGGGAATACACAAGAAAAACGTAGCATGACTGACCTGCGATGTAACAACGCGTCTTCAGTTTAACACACGCAGTGCAGGCGCGCTTTTCGTTCTGGGAGGCCGATGCCGATTCTGGCTTCTCGATTATTGGCCAGACGCATTCGGAGCCACGGGCCTTGCAGGTATCGCAAACCTGCAACATAATGAGATATGTGGTCTGGCGTTGGCCACCCTGGATTTACCTTGGGTCCTTCCGGTCCTTCCGATACTTCCGATGCGATCGCGGGATTCAGCGCGTCCGCCCTTGCTTTCCCTTTGGCGCTTGAATTCTTCGATGGACCAGGAAGGGGTGCTTCTTCCCCTTCATCGCCAATAACGATACGTTTTACTTTCTTCTTTTTGCGACCCTGCGGGGAATCGCCTGATTCTGTTGGGCGTTTCTTGGAGGTTATGACCACCGTAGGCAGTCCCTTACTTCTCCCCGCGGTCGTCTCCTCACCGTTTCCTGCCTGGGCAGGGTGATCGGTCACGTTGTGTTTAGATCCTATGGCGATCTTCTTGAGTACCTCCGTCAACATTATGGTACGGCTTGCTCACCTGCGTTGCTTTTTGTGGCATCTCGCGCCGGTAGCTTCAGCCTCACTCTCCGTTTGGTTTTTTCTGCAACGTTTGGCACGTCAGGCATAATTGTATCAGAGGCGTCGGGAGCCTGCAGGGCCGGCGATGGCTCCTTCAAACTTACTAGGTAATAATGAGCATTATACACGCGTAATGAAGTGCCAATGAGAACTCACTGGAAGATGGAAGGTTTTCCCACCAACAATCTGATTTCTCTAATTCCGGAAGGGGTAGCGATAGTTTGACGTATTCCGGTGCCGTGATGGTCGAGTCTTCTGAACGCAGATCTTCAAAACGGAGAATGTCCATGTTGAGAAGGTTGCCGTAGAACTTGGACAGCATGACCCGCAGACTTCCGAGAAGCGTGGGGTGTGGCGAGTCCGTGCTGGGTGGCTCAATGGACAGCTGCAAACGTGAGCAATTATGTTTACTATCTGAAATCATTTGGATACAAGAGACCACGTACTAGTTCTCGTTCCAAATTGTCCCTCATCCACGAAACCCAAGCGTCCCTTGGCCCCACCAGCCGAGGGATGACGGTGAGCGCTGCCTGTACGCGTGCTGATACACGAAGTACTTTCTCGTCCACTTCGTTCGACATGTTGATTCCGAATGCGAGAACTGTTGAGGTTGGATAGTTGGGTGAAGCGTGGTATACCACAAGGACTTGTAGGTTGCGCTCTTTCGTCTGGTCGGGAACGTCGGTTACAAAATTTTTAGGTAATACGCTTCCACACCGGCCGTTGTTTACCTAATACACCACAAGCGCCACCAAGCGCGTTTAACTTGTGTGTGGATCACTCCGCTCATCCCAACTTTCCTTTCCCTATACCACCCATCACACCATCATATTCCTCGGCGCGACCCCAATCCGTCATCACCATGACATCCTTCACCGTCAACGAACTTCGCAAGCTCATTACCATGCTGAACGAACACATGGTACACCACGAGAAAACGATGAGCGCAGAGGGCATCAACTACCTGAAGGTAAGTGTTTCGCGCCATACTTGTCATTTCCCCTCACCAATGTATTTTACAGACGGTACGCCAGACGTTGCAAGGGGTGACGGTGTACGGCATCAGCTCCGGCGACAATTTCCAATGGGTGGAGCCCACTCCGGGGGCCGAGAAGGAACACAAGTGGTTACAGGACAAGAAAAAAGTGGTAAAAGGTGAGTTCTCGTTCACTTCTCCATGTTAGCAAAAGTCAAAGTCTGACCACGCTTATGATCCTGTAGGGACACAGGGTACATTGACACCTGGAGAAATCGACACCGCTGAACAGGTAAGTTTCGGCTGTGCTAGTTGGACATAGGGCCACTTATCTCTTCCTTCTAGAATGTGACGTTGGGGAAGAGAAATGCGAACAGAGAGCCGGAAGGAGGCCCTGCTCGACCAGACAAAAAACGACGAGAAGATAATATACTTGCGAACTACCACGCGAAACTATTGCGCGACCTGGTGAAGGGTAGAGAGGAGCTGGAGGAGATCGTCGACTGCCTAAAGCTGTCCCTCCAGATCATTCGAAATGGCGGGCCCGACAGGACGATGCAACACCACCTGGAACGTCTGGAGAAAGCGATTGCCAACCACGATTCAGAGATATGGGCGGCGGCGTCGATGCTCATAGATTCCGTGAGGTACTTGTAGTTTACCGTGATGTAAAGACTCAATTCCAATCCATGCATCTCCGACAAGCTGATAACGAAGGGGAAAAACGTCGGATTCGAGATCGGAAAGGCCTAACCTTGCAGGATGTTGTCAATTTATATCTTTCCGATCAGCAGAACGCATCCGGAGCGAGTCAAGCAATATCTGGTGGGTGTAACAGTACGAAACGGACTGCGGGCGATGCAGACAACCCCCCTCAGGCCAAACGAGTTAGACGAGATGACATTGGAGATGTAGTAGGAGATGCTCGACAGGTAAGAGATTCGTATAAACCTTTATCTAGATCATCAGATGTACCTCCTGCGTCTTCTTAGAGACGGCCTCCTGGTACCGAGTCTGAGAATCCTGCGGACGATCTTGCTGCAGGTCCTGCTGACCCGCGCTCATACCCATACCCGCGGCACGGGTTTGCATACCCGCCACCCCCTCCCTCCCTCCACACGCGACGACGACGACGCAACGACGACGGCGCCTTGCCCACGCCTCGTACTCACCCACCCTCACATGTGACGACAACGACGACAACGCGACGACAACGCCTCGCCCAAACCTCGTCCTCACTCACCCAGACCTCAAGGCCTCACCCCCTCTCTCCCTCACACGCGACGATAACGACGCGACGGCGACAACAGCGCCTCGCCCACGCCTTGTCTTCACCCTCCTCACCCTCCTCCTTCACATGCGACGACCATGACGCGACGACGACGACAACAACAACGACGACGAACGACGCACCCTACCCTCTTCCTCATCCCGATGACGACACGCCCCCCTCTCTCCCTCTCTCCCTCTCCCTCGTCCTCTCCCACCTCGCGACGATGACGTGGCGACGCGCCCCGACGACGACGACAACGCGCCATCTCTGTCTCCCTCCCTCAACGACGTGACAACGACAACTACGAAAACGGCGGACGACACGCCCTCACCCTCTTCCTCGTCCCGACGTCGACGACGACACGCTCCCCTCTCTCCGTCGTCCTCTCCCACCTCGTGACGATGACGTAGCAACTCGCCCCGACGACGCGACAACGACATCGACACGACAACGGGTCCTCGCCGTCTCCCTCAGGCTCCGTCTCCCTCCTCCATCTCCCTCGTCCCGATGACGACGACGACGCGACAACGACATTGACACGACGACGACGACGCGCCCTCGCCATCTCCCTCCATCTTCCTCGTCCCGATGACGACGACGACGACGCCCACCTCAGGCGACGACTGGCGACGCGCCCCGACAACGCGACAACGACGACGCGCCCTCGCTGTCTCCTTCCCCCTCCCTCCCTCTGTCTCCCTCATCCCGACCACGACGACCACGACGCCCCTACGCATCCCATGCCCGCCCTGAGAGGTGCAGAAGCAACGGTACAACGCACACCATCGTGCGCGTTGTGCCGCTGCTTGTGTAGCCTCACACTTGGCCCTCCCTCCCTGCTCGTACCCCACGGGTACGGGTACGGGTCAATCTCCGGTACCCGGGGGTATACCCGTGGTATACCCTACTCGTGAGTATCGTTGTCCCTGCTAGTTCTGTACTGACTTATTACTTGGTAGGCTACAAGCAATGCATAGAGCAAGGTGGAGCTCGAGAACCCGCTCTATTAGTTTGGTATTTACATGATTCCCTCTCCGCACTCGTCCTCTGAGCACCATTCGTCCACAGTAGTTTCATACGCATTTTTGCTGCTGTTTCAAGCCTGGGGTGCCCAGCCCATTCTGATAGAATTACCTTCCCCTACCCTATTACCGTAGCATACCTAGCAACACATACCACCCAATACAATCATTTCTGGGCATATTTGAGCGGATGCAAGGGAAGGAAAAGTAGCGAGCGAGCATATGCTCAAATATGCGCAAAAAATGTTTGTCCGATTAGAACCGACTGGGTAAGATCGTATCATACACGAAATCTGATATAACTATCATATTTAGGCTCACATGCGCTAGGGTGAGCTCGCGCGCACGTGAGCACACATGAACCGCTCTGCGCATGGCCAGTTCTCACAGGGATCCACTCACGACCTATGACAACATCACAATCGATGTCGCGGACAACGATAGGAACATCCGCTGTGAAGCACGTCCCTTGATAATTCGCCTGAACGACTGCCCTGTCCAGCAAAGGTAACCCTTCGGATCGTGAAGCAACAGTAGGAGAAACGAAACAGCGAAATTCGTCCTCTTCGAACCGACCGGATACTGGCTGACCGTTGAGATGCATGGGGACACAAAGTGGCGGGGTGTATCAGCCGACGAGGGAACCCTGACTAAGCGAACGACGACAGGTAAACATAAATAAATATAAACGTAAAAATGAGCAGAAACTTGAAGTTGCCCCCCCATATACTACCCACTACTTGACTGTAGTGGGAGTAAATCGCATCGCGAACAATATTAATGTGATTGTGGGCCAGCCAGAATCCGCCGGCGTGGGACTCCAACGGCGGACTCTGCCAGAATGACCGCATCTTAACTTAGCTTTTTGCAACTGTCTATCTAGTTGCGTCCATCTGCAGACTCTCTTTCGTCGCTCATGATCCGTCGCTCGTAGGCCGTAGCGACTCCTCGCCTT
The DNA here is from genome assembly GCA_038090315.1 of Xanthoconium stramineum. NCBI lineage: Eukaryota > Fungi > Basidiomycota > Agaricomycetes > Boletales > Boletaceae > Xanthoconium > Xanthoconium stramineum. The sequence goes on from JBBPMO010000052.1 coordinate 49,320, forward strand.
CACGACCTCTCGGTATCCCTCATCCCTCCTCCTTCAGCAACGTCGGATCAGATCCACGTTCTCCTCCCTTCTCTCGTCGGGCTTCACCCGTGATATCTCGACTCAGGCTCTGTACGACTTCAAGGGCCGTTACACCACGCCACTTCCCGCCTTCTCGTCGTCATACCGCCCCTCTTCAGGGACGTCCCGACGTACCTCACCATCGTCCAGTTGCCGACGAGTTAGGCTTCAGCGCCCATTGTCCCCACACCTGGCTATACCCTTAGCTCGTCAGCCATGTCATCATCCGCCTGCAGGCGTGTATATAAGTGTGTCCCTGTTCTTTTCTTCCTTGCCATCGCTTCCCTCACCGTCTGCTAATATATCCTCTCTCGTGACAAATTCGACCGCCCATCGCATGCTCACTCTGCCACCTGTTGTCGTCATCGCACTTCACCTCAACGTCCTCAGACCCCATCGCTGCTGCGCTGCACAGTCACATTGACAGCCGCCTGTAGGTATATACATAGGTATACACCCTCCTCTTTCCCTTCACCTTATCGCTTCCCTCACACTGTCTGCCAACAGGTTCTCTGTGTTCAAACAGGCGCAACCACTTGTCTACCGCCCTCACCTTCGAACGAGCTCTGCCTGGATCGGCCCAACAGCTCGACCACCGCCTCCACAATCACAATGTTCCAACGGACCTCGTCGCTCTCCACTACCACCTCTTCGCAAGCCTAATGGCTTTTCCTTAACCACTATCATGTTCATACAAGCATGAATGCTTGCCGCCAACCCCCACTGTGTCGTTGAGAACACCAACGATTGCGATTTCCAAGGCAGCGGTGACAATGATTTGACGACTTGGCCGACGAAGGCAATGCAATGCAATGATGAGGGCGTGACACGACACGATGGCAACGACAGAGCAATGACAAGGATGAGGCCAACGAGGGCGACCACTCGTTCGTCACCCCCACCTTCAAGTGAGCATGGCGCTCGTCACCACTCTTCAACGAGCGCGACCACTCATCTGCCATCTCTCTGTCCCCCAATCCCTTCGCCTACCCCCACTCACATCAACGACGACGACGCCGTCGCAGCTAGGGTTGCTCACGGTGATGAATAACACCGCGGTAATCTGGTCACGGGTAGGGGGACCAATAGCTTGCTTCTCAGAGCATTCGAGAGACCAGGCACGCGGTCAGGGCATGGGTGCCCCGCTCGTACCTAGATTTCGTGCTGTCCTACGTACGGTAGAGCACCCCAAATGTATTTCTTCTTTCAAGTAAAGAATAAAGAATGGCCTGCCTCCTTGATGCGACTGGCAGCGTGCAGGGCTTTATAGCGATGTCGAATTGTAATAGCCAGGTCATCCAACTTCCGTCCAGATATCTGTTGAAGATTGTGGATGATTTCGATACATTGCTTCGCCGTCAGGAAGCTTGCCGGTGAGACCATCAAGCGTTCTCAGCTTGCGTGGTGTCGTGGTTTCGGGTTTTCTGGCGAGTTTCCGAGCAAAGCTGGGGCGCTCTTGTTTCCGAGCGGAAGATGCGGGTTGGCCTGCCGGAAGTCTCAGCACACACGTTTGGCATGCTTGCGCACTGTTAACATGCCTGCACGACATAGCGCCTCTCAAATTCAAGTTTAGTGTATTAATGAGGTCATCTATTTGTGATATCGTTTCTTCATTCCCTTTGGCCATACGTGTGACCACAGCCTAAAATGTGAGCAACTGGGAGATGGCGTTCAAGTGTCAATAAACGTCAGCCGCAGTTCGGAAAACCGACAAACCCGACCCAAACCAGCGCTTCTCTAAAGCATTCCAGCTCGCGAATATCACTGGAAGGACGCTGTAAAGGAAGGACACGGAACACCCTTCGGAAGCATCGGAACGGTCTACACGCCACAAAAATGCTGGAAAGTACGGAGCTGATGGAGATGCTAGAGCGCATAAAGGAGCTTGTGAAGAAGCTTGTTGTGCAGGAACAGGAGAAGGCACAACTTTTGTCGTCCGTCAGCTCGCTCTAAGCCACTACTGTAAAATCAAACTAGAGCACATCAGAGCTGTGTTGAATATGCTCTATAGAGTAAACCTGGGAGCATACAAGAGCTATAATGAGCATTAAAGTAAGAAATGTGGCAACTCACATTAGTCGCTGTCAAAGAGGAGCAAACAATTGAGGTGTCAATAGATGAAGTACAAGATTAGATGGTATATGGTTGAGGCACACTCGTACCTCAACCAACAAAGTGGAATGGGTAGTACGGTAACGTCCGGAAGGGGATCGCTGCGCAAAGGTGGCACTTCCGGGTCCGGAAACTCGAGTTCCCGGCGGTTCCGCTAACTTAGGTCTCGGCCTGCCCTAACAATTCCAGATCCAGAAGTGGTATTGTGTCGTTGTGACTGCTATTATACTCTCAAGAAGGTATTCCTAATTATCTATACAGAGTGGACACCTATGGACATTGGAAGTGGCTAACGTTTGCGTACAATGGGTGCCTCAGGCTCAATCATTCCAAGCGCAGCCTGAAACCTCTGTCCCCCATCGCCTGTTCCCAATCCGAGTCCAACTGGTTTGCAGTCTGGAATATTTTTTCACCTGATTTCTCCCTGAATGCATCTTTGAACTTCTTCCATAAGTCCTGTCGCATTCTATAAAGCACAAGTTTCATGTCAACACAAAAGGACATCTTTACGATTCAATGCTGAGTACTCACTCTACCCTCCCAATATGATCACGGATCTCAGTTGCATCAACGCTTCCATATTTCTCTATCCATTCCTCCACTTGGTCATCCTTGGGTATTTCTGCGCGTAGTTCCTGTACTGCGATTTGCAGATCTTGATAAATATCAGATATTGTGGTGTCCATATCCACGTTGTGAAAGAACGGGAGACTTGAGGGGCATCGTTCGCGTTTGTTTTGCCCAGCGTGATCCTGCGTCACTTTGGTTGCGATTTTTGGGTAGGGCTGACGGCATCTAGGACATGTTGTCCTGGTCAGGCCAAGTTCATGTTGGTGGCGGGGTGCTTTCAACGCTTCCCTTAGCCATGTTCTGACAGCACAGTCTGCACACATCGTGTGTCCACAGCGTGGCATCAACGGAACCTCCCTTTTCTGGAGTCAGCTGACAGTCACCGAGTCCAGGATGCATCCTTCATACTCACATTGTGTTGAAGCAACTTGGGGTCATATTTTGTCAGCCTTAACGCGGTATGTTCCGGGAATCCGGACTCACATGCAGCAGCAGTATACTTCCTTCACCATCCTAACCATTTCCTCGATTTTGCCCATTAAACGGAATCTCTTGGGGAGTTCTTCTTGCTTATTCTTCTGTTTCACGCTCTCCATCAGTGCGTTATATTCAGCCTGCAAGTCCTTGAGACGCTTCTCTGCACCCATTCGCATCCACTGTGCTCGTTCCTCTCGAAGTAACGCTTCATCACGTGTCACCTCGATTTGATGCACACGTTCATCTAGATTATGTGCATGATTTCTCCATAAGGAGACTTCCAATAGTCGGTATTCGACTTTCTTTTCCAGGAAATGCTCTCGAGCACTCTTTTCTTCAGGCAGGCCTTGTGTACTAGTTGTGGCGTCTGTGTACTTGCTCTTGCTTACCTGGGATGATTCCGGTGCTTCCGATGTGAACTCCGCATCGGGTGCATCTTCCGCGGCCTCGCCTTCGCGACCGGAAAGTTTGGACGGACCCGGACGGGAGTCATCTTCGTCGTCGTCGTTGCTAAGGGCAGCTCTCTTCGACGTGTAAGTCCGTCTCCTCTTCTCCAGAAGCTGTAGGGGACCACCATCTTCTGCTGGACGTTTCTGGGGCTGCAGAGGTGGTGAGGGTTCCCTTAAGCTCACTAGATAATGATGAGTATTAAATATTTGGAATAAAGCGCCAACGGATAGACTTACCGGAAGGTGGGAGGTTGTCCCACCAACGATCTGATTCGTCCAATTCAAGAAGGGGTAACGGCACGTTGACGTACTCTGGTGCAGTGATGGAAGGATCATATGCGCGCAGCTCTTCGAAACGTAGAACGTCAGGGTCCATGCAAGTACTGTAGTATCTTGAAAACATTGCCCTCAGGCTTCCGAGGAGTGCGGGATGGCACGAGTGCACATTCGGTGGATCGATGGATAGCTGACAATGGTTTCAGCTACGTTTGCCTCATGGAAGCATGCGATATGCGTGAGGCCACTTACCAGTTCCTGTTCTATATTCTCTCTCATCCATGAAACCCACACTTGTCTTGGCCCAACGAGTCGAGGAATGAGCGCAAGCACGGCTTGTATGCGGGACGCTACACGAAGGGCGTTTTGATTCACTTGGTATGATGTATTCATTGTGAAGGAAAAGTCGTCGAGGTTGGTGAGTTGGATGTGGTGATGTACGTGATGAAGGCCTCTCTTGTGAACTTTGGTCTGGTCAGGAGTGTGTCGGTTACAATTTTTTCCGTTATAGGAATTTGTGCCTTAAGCGGTGGCTTTTGTGGTGGAACAAGCAACGCCATTGTTTACATAATATATAACCCACAAAGCGTCAAGCCGTTCAAGCCCTTAATAAGGAGCGTGTCACCCACCGCATTCGTCCCAGATCCCCTTTCACTGTTCCCTCCATTAACATCTCAACGGAACTCGTATACGCTATCATCATGGTCACTTTCTCTGTTCACGAACTCCGGAAACTCGTCACCCTAATCAACGGCCACTTGGTACACACCGAGAAAACAATGAGTGCTGAAGGTCTCAACTACCTAAAGGTAAATAGTCCATGCCACGTTTGTCTTTAGCTTGTGCTGATGAATTTCATAGACAGTATGCCAGACCTTAAATGGGGTTACAATGTACGGCATCAACTCCAGTGACGACTTTCAATGGGTGGAACCTACTCCAGGAGCACAAAAAGAACATGCATGGCTGGAGGGGAAGAAAAAGGAAGTGAAATGTGAGTGTTTGCTCACCTATTTGCGCCAGAAATGGTCTGACAATGCCTATGATCATGTAGCCAACCAGGGAACATCTACATCTGGCACAAGCAGCGGAACACAAGAGGTGAGCTTCAAATAAGTGAGGCTTTGAGGTAGGATTGATTTGATTTGCCTTCCTCTAGCATACCACGCTGGGAAAAAGAAACGCAAACGGAGATCCTGAAGGAGGTCCCTTACATGCAAACAAAAAGCGACGAGATGACAACGTCCTAGCTACATACCATGCAAAGCTGTTGCAGGACTCTGTGAAGGGAAAAGAAGAGCTCAAGGAGATCGCTGATTGTCTGCAGCTCTCCCTTCAAATAATTCGAAACGGTGGGCCAGACAGAACAATGCAGTATCACCTGGATCGACTGGAGAAAGCGGTGGGAAACAATGATTTGGAAATATCATTGGCAGCCTCAATGCTGGTGGACTGTGTCAAATACTTGTAGCGTAATCCGTGTAGATATAGTTATCCTTCCATGCTGGTAGTGGCTTTTAAGCTATATACCCATCACTAAGACACCCTCAAAGGAGGCCATGTGTAGCAGAGTGCATGGGTTAGGTCGCATTTCCAATAATGATGTATTAGTAGACCGGGGGAGGGCAAAAAGGTTTCCGGGGCTTCCTGCCCTCGGAATGGACCGGAAACACCGGAAACAGATGAACTACTATTCCTCTTATTCATACTGCTACTGCTACTGCTCCTCCCCCCCCTCTTCTTCTTCTTCTTCTTCTGCCTGCACCCTAGGCTGATCAGGTTGGGGAGCAGGTCGCAGTCTGGGTCTTTCCCCAAGGCGTGCCATCACAATACTATTTATGGCTACCTTGGGGCCTTGTACAATTCCTGGCGGAAGGCTGGACCAATTTCGGGTAAGTGCCTTCTTGGTACACCACATGCGATCGGATTCTGTGTGGGGAACCCACGCCAAGGTGTTAAATTTTCCAAACAGCTCCGCGCGAACCTGTGTGAGCCTTTGTTGCGAAAGTGTTCTGACGAGATTTAGATATGAATGGTAATAGGATGCCTTTCCAAAGTTCTGACCAGCGTGCTTTGGAATGGTTGGTGGAAAGAAGCGATTGAAATGCAGAAGCCACTTTTCTGGTGATAAAATGGCATACTGGACGGCGTGGAATGGGAGGTCAAGTCTTTGATAAAGATTCTCTACGCCGTACTCTTCACGGAGCATGTGTGGAATGTTTGTCCAAGAACCTTCAGTGTGGGTTCTTTTGTTTGGAGATTCTTGGAGAATGTCAAAGAACATCTGTTCCAGGATAACCTGAACTTCATTCTTGAGAGGGTTTCCATTGTTGGGATCCTGCTGGATATCCAACTCAAGCATGACAGCGTCCCGGTTTCCGCCTCCACGTCGATTGAAATAGTCTACATCAGGACCTCGAGGACGGGGAGCAGCGGGAAGAGGAAGACCGTTGAGACGCTGACCAACAATAGGCAAGGGACGTTCTGGAGGTCTGAGGGAACGCACGTCAAGAGTATGATTAGAGGTACGATTCCCTGTGCGTTCCACGTTTGGCTTTCTATTCCCAGTTGCAACCTCTCCAACACCAAGTGCGTGACGAAGGTCGTTCACGGTGCCCTTTTCGTAAGCCCGAGCTAAGAGCAATTCATCGAACGTCTTTGAAAAAGGAATCCGATAGACGTTGGTCCTGGAGTCCAACGTGACATCGCATATGAAATAAACACCAGCTTCATACATCAGAGGTTTTGTGATGGCATCCGGGTCCTGTGCATCTACGTCGTTATCCACTAGGACCCATGGACATGCCTGCTCAGCCAATGGAAATAAGCGATAATCTGGAGTTCTATAAACCCCATTCAAGATCCAGATGACAATGGCACCGAGAGCAAGACACTGGTTTGAGGACCGATCCTTGCTTGATGCATCACAAAGATTATCGATGATCCGATGGACAGCGGCAAGGCGAACCCATTTGAAGTACCTGTGTATATTGCACAAGTCAATGAAAGTGCAAAGAGTAACAAGATAAGGATCCGCACTGACCACCACAATCGAGCTGGAATTTGGATCATCGTTTCATTATAGAGATGGTATGGGAAATTGGTCAAGACAACAGCGGCGTCAGCCAATGGAACCCGGACTTCAAGTCTTGCGCATCCGTCTTGAGCTCTTTGATCCATGTCTTCACTGTCACCTGTGCAATCGTAGAGGATTTTGCTTTGCTCCTCCAAATCTTTGAGGAGCTTGGTGCGGAGGCGCTCCGGAAGGAGTTCCGAAGCCTTCCGATGGGAAAATATGCCCTGGTGAAGTTGATATGAAATTGCCTTTTCTGTGGTGTAGGCCTGGATATAACGAAAAACGTTTGAGTGAGAACCTGGAGTCCACCGGAAGCCTGCGAGGTCTTTGAGATGCATTTGGTGATCTACATGGTATGATTTGGATCTGCCGTGATGGAGTGCTCTACCGGGATTCTGATGATTTGGAAGGAGGTAGCTGACAAGGGCTTCATGACCCAGAGTGCGCCACGTCACCACTCTCCCTGGCAATCCAAATTCCAAGCCTACATCAACCAGCCATTGATCTTGACGGATACGGTTCATGTCAAGAACGTCGGTAAGGTCCCGCAAAGCGCTGACATGCTCATATGCAGGATCGTTACCATCTGAGTCCATATTGTGTACCGTGACTGCTTTCCAACCCCGCAACTCATGGCCAAAGTATGCATCCTGAAAGTAAGGACGCAGCGTTTGAACAGACTCTAGGTATGCTGTGGAAAACTCCTCAAGGAGACGGACAGGGATGTCGAAAGTGGAGGAATGGAACCGGCCGGAACGATCGCGGCTGGTTTCCCTGGCTGCCTCATAATTGGGGGGCCAATGGGTTGCTTGGTTAGGCATGAAATGACGAACTATGGGAAGAAGACAGCGATTGTAAATGGCCTCGAGGTCCTCGTTGGGAATTTTTTTGGAATCAAATGCATGATACATTCGTGGAAAGAAAACACGAATGGCGGAGCGATTAGCCACTTTTCCCAGGGCAACATTTGGGATGGAATGCATGGGAACATGTATGGCATTGTTCTGTTGTGAATAGAACCACAGATGAAAATTCAGCAGTGATGAGAGGGAGTGCCATAGGTGACTCACCCTCTGGTCAAAGGCAATGGAGGTAATGTGGTTGTTTGTGGTCAGCGTGTCCCTGAAGTTGGGCACAGGCCAAACGGTGAGAGCTACACTATAAGGGAGAGTCTTGGTGGTTCCGATGAGAGAGTCATAATCTCGAGTGATGGTGGGACGGATGATGTCCCGTTGGCCTTGGGTGGCATTTACAGTGACGGTATATTGATCCTCCAAGTCTAAACCACGTCGACCAGCCAGAACAAATTTTAGGAACTTGTGTTCGTCCTCCAGACTATCCATCGACGTGTAATACCGTGTTGCTTCCTGTGTGAATTCTGAGAAGGTTAACTGTACTGGCTGTACTTCACGGTCATCAGGATAAGGTCTCATAGCCATTTTTGTTGCACAATGGACAGAGGATGACAACCAGTAGATGATGGGAGGAAACCACAAAAGGTGGGAAGAGGGTATTACATAAGAACATATAACGCCTTTAGGAGCTGAAGTTAACTGTCAAGAGTCCATGTCAGATGACAGGAAATAAAATGTATACCGACCTTAAAAATCCTTTTTAAGCAGGGAAATGATATTGATGTTAAACCTAAACCTAACATGTTTATTTACCCCTGCAATCAGTGGACCGAGCATGACCAGGGAATCATACCATAAAAACCAAATCATGAACGTACAGCATTTGCATGCCCTAAAATGAGACGAAGTAATCAAGAACTTCTACTTCCTCAAGCTTGCTTTCATTTTTCCCTTCCAGTACTTCCCTGGGGATTTCTTGACGGGGAATAAACTCCACAAATGTTGCAGTGCAAAATCATGGATCTTGTAAGGTGACGCTGTGACCAGCTGGGCCCAAACTCTTCTTCTCAGCCACCCGAGAATTCTCAAGTTTTATACCATTTATATCTGCCTGTTGATGTAGAGTAATGTGGAAGAAGGATGCCTGAATGCTATGAATGCCCTAGGGTGACTTTGGGGCCAGGTGCCCAAAAAAGAAATATCTTCGGAACCTGTTCCGGAATGTCGGTTCCGGGATAACTAGGCCCAACCTCTTCATACTCTCCATAGCCACTGAAAAGTTCTTAAATTTCATGCAACGTCCATCTTCCTGCTCATATAAGATAATATGGAGGAAGGGGGTCCGGTATGTTAACGATCTTATAAGGTGACTTTGGTAGCCAGGTACGTGGAACAGAAACGTCTTCGGAACCGGTTCCGGAATGTTGGTTCCGGGATATCTAGGCCCAACTTCTTCGTACTCTCCTTAAATGTAGAAGAATCCTCAGCTTTGAAGCATTTTCTATCTTACTATTGATATAAGATAACGGGGAAGAGGGAGATATAAAACACAAGGCATGTAGAACCCACATGTGAGCCGGATATTTTATTGTGAAATATTCTGACAGGGTTGAGCTGGGGGGATAATTCCATGGATTTCCCAGTTATTCTATACATCTCTGAGTCAGGCTTACTTTGTTAACATAAACTACGGACAAATGAGCATTTGTTCATAATCAGGACCTTGTAAAGTATTAAACCCCTCATCTAAATGCCATTGTGTGATCCATCAGCTATACTGGCTTCACCATCTCTCCACCTTCCGATCAACCCTGGTTATTCAGCTGCAAAGTCTGATAAAAGGAAATGCGCCAATCATTGGTAGAGGCCATCACAGTGCCGCCTGCACTATTCCACTTGTCGCATAACCGTTGCAATGCCTCCTCCTCGTCTTGCCTGTTCTTAGTATCTTTAAGACCAAACTTCTCGCCAACATACTCTTCATAGAACTTGAGGTCAAGGGTCGGCACCCTGCGAACGTGTGGTAAGACCTCGGTGAAACTGTCAAGGATCTTCACTACGTCAGTGTCGACAGAGCTGTTGCACATGATAGAGCGCCAAATGTCGATCCGGATGGTGGACAGTGAAGCAAAGATGGATTTTGGATGGCTGAGCCTTCTCAGAACATATTTGATCCGTTCCTCATGCCGCTGGTACGCATGCTTGTTGCACAAGCAGAACTTTGCCGGCCGGTATTCAGGATAGGTTGGATGCAACTCGGCCTTGCAGACTTTGCCGCTCCGGCAGAAGGGCACTCTGATGCCGAAAGTCTTTATTGTGAATGTGGTCCCGTTGACCCGCATGCACATGTTGCTGCTTGTGAGCCGAAGATTACCCATGGCCTTGACGTCTAGAAGTGCCACAATGGCACAGAGTGTCTCAAGGGGAATGGTGCTGAGGTATGGTGTGGCTGTTGACTGTAAAATGATAACCCTATGAGTGTAACAAGTAGCGATATGGTGGGGACCTCACCATTGGGGGATGTATACTAGATTGTATGATGGGATGGCAGTTGGACGGGGAGGGGCATGGTTTAAATATTTGTACAGATAATGATGTATGGGCCACCTGGCGAGGTGGATGGACCAAGAAAAGGTTACCATTGTTCATCATCAACTTATTCATCTACCACAATAGTGATCTTTCCTGCCGATAGGTCAAAGCACCAACTTGAACACCTTAGGCCCATTGGAACTGTGGAACTCAGAGAGGAAGTGGCGGAGCCAAAGTTTGACTTGTCAAAGAGTTTCCATCTGATACCGTGATTCTGATTTGGAATTACAAGTAATCGATGTATTAGACCATGTGCTCATATACCGAGACAACAGCAGATGTTCTTGTATGTCAGGACCAGTGTGGCCAAAGCAACAACAATGGCAAGGTCATTGCAAGTGACACCAGCTGCAATTACTTGTCAGTAAACAATGTTCCAGATGCATATATACAATTTGAAGTGGAGCAGAATAACCAGAGGAGTAGACTGGAGCTCAGTCGCTGCCAAAGAGGGCAGAAACAACTGTGGTGTCAATAGATGAAGTACAGGGTTGGATAGTATGTGGTGGAGGCACAGTCATACCTCAATGAGTCCAAAAAGGGACTGCTGAACGAGGGTGATGCTTTCAAGCCCGGAATCCGAAGTTCCGGTGGTTCCGGGTGGTTCCGTAACACCTGAACGTCCGGGATACAGCCTTTCCGGCAGGGTCCGCTGCCGTATGGCGCTACAAATGCACATTTAACCATACCGCGTTCCGTGTCTTTCTCGCTGCGTTCCGTGTCTTTCTCGCTGCGTTCCGTGTCACTTGCGCCTGGATTTACAACGTTTCCACCGCGTTCCATGTCATCTACGCCACAGCTTACCGCGTCTTTACTGCATTCCGTGTAGCCCGAACGCTGACAATTACATTTGCACACACACAATACCTCGTCTCATTGCGTTTGTGTGTCCCGAAGCTAAGGCAAGACCTCGAGACCTGGCATTATGTTGTAATAACAATTATGTACAGTTACAATTTAGATACTGAGATTAGTACGACGCTGAAGGGTTCGGTGGAGCAGGGAAGGTAGGTTTGGGTGGTGCACTGGCAATGGATACTGGTACCTGTAGGACGGCGTAGCAAAGTGGTTGGCAGTGGGTGGGGGCGTCGTCTTCTTGGTCGATGGGAGGATATACGGGACAAGGGCTAGGACTGAGGAGGAACATTCCCTGCGCGACGATGGACCAAGACTTGTTGGAGTAGGTGTCGTCGAATATGACCTTTGATGCGAGCATGAAGGCGGTGATGAACAGACGGTGACCCGAGGATCCCCGAGGAGTAGGAAAACGTGCCTTGAGCCTCTGCAGGAGTACAAGGGAGGCGAACGTGACGGATGAATGGAGCTTGGTGTAAGCAGTCCGACCGCCGCGCGTAACCGTTACAGCAAAAGGCAGAAATACTGAGTGACTGCCACTCAGTATCGCGGACGGTATATGTACTAGTTACGGGACCTAGGTAAGCCGGCGTGCTTACACTTGGTCCTGTACAACCCATAGGCTATGAAATGGAGGAGCTTGACTGTCGAGTTGGAGGATGAGGGGGGGTACTCACGGCAGGCAAAGAGATGAGTGACAAAACGTGCACATAGTTTGGAAGCTTGTCTGCCCGTTGCCGTAAAACGGGTCCTGCCTGCTCGAAGTGGGCTGGGTCGAGGGTAGTTTGGCTGAGGGTGCCTACGAGCAGGTTGAGGAATTTTTTTCTCAGTTTCGCAAAGTGTTCTGCTCACCGGTCACGGTGACGGCGTGCATAAGACGAACGGAGCGGGAGATTCTTCATACCCAAGGTTCCCATAGAACGGTCCCAAACGGTCAGGACCATCTGGATGGCACGTGATGCGTTGTTGTGCATAGATTTTCCGGCAGGGCGGATTGGGTCATGTGATTCCTGCATGCTTGACACCATCCTACACCCGCATTGGGGCCTCCGCTCTCGTCGCATCATCGGCTCCGGAAATGACAGACCTACCCCTCGGATCGTCCTGGATATCCTTGGTGCGGATCACAACTACGACCCTGAGCCGTTGAGTTTCGTATCGTTGGGTGATGGTGCTCTGCAACACAATATGGGCAAGGTGTACTCCAGGCTCTACGAGTGCGCGGGTCACGTCGTGCCTTACCTCGTGGTCGTCAAGTCGGCAAGCCAACGGAGAGGTCACGTCCTGGGAACCGAGGAAAGCGAGACTCACAGATGGTCATTATGCACCTCTTGAACAAAGTATGCATCTATTTGTTGGAACAGGTGATATACTAACTCACGTGCGATGTGTCAAACAGGTCCACCAATGAACCTGCCGGAGCTAGAGATGTATCACCAGATTAAGAACGTGATTGGCGTCAACTCGACGTTTTACGAGTACCTGTTTACGATCGATGCCGATACCACGGTGGATTCGTTCTCTTTGAATCAATTGATCTCTGCGTACGTCGCGTTTTATTCTCTTCTCACTAACCGTTGTTAACTCGCGCTGGTTGTCTTGTAGTGTGGTTCACGACAAGAAAGTTCTCAGTGTCTGTGGTGAGACAACGCTTGCAAACGCCAAGCAATCCATCATTACAATGATGCAAGTCTACGAGTACTTCCTTTCCCACCACATGGCCAAGGCCTTTGAGTCTCTCTTCGGTTCGGTTACCTGTTTGCCGGGGTGTTTCACCCTCTTCCTTCTCCATACCGCCGACACGTACAAGCCTCTTCTGATCTCAAACCAGATGATCTGTTTTCGGATCAACTTTGCGGCTTCTCTTGTTTCTCAATGCAGTTTATTGTGATAGTGGATTTGGTGTCGACGCTCATTCAGTCTGTCACCGTGGCCTATGTGAGTACGCTACGATAGTGATAGTTTCATTCTACATTACTCATCCGTTGCGCGGAACAGATCGTTTACTTGATTGTTTTGGTCGTTGGCGAGGGAAAGACCATCCCCATCATCTCATTGGTGCAATCTATGGTCTTCAAGCTCTCGTGTTCATCCTTCGACGCAAATGGGACATGGTCAGATGGATGATGTTCTACATTCTCGCTATCCCCATCTTCTCCTTTATGCTCCAGATCTACTCCTTCTGGTGCGTGGACGGCTTCTCGTGGGGTGCAATGCGTGTTGTCCTGGGAGAGTCAGGAAAGAAGATTATTGTTCATGTATGTGGGCCCTATTTAATGAGTTGATGAACCGAAGCTGACATGACGCTCAATAGGATGAAGACAAGCTTGACCCCCGCGCGATTCCTCTCAACACTTGGAATGACTATGAGAACGAGCTATGGGACAAGGGGTTGAATCACTCGATCGGTTCCTGGGTTCCTCCTGGTTATCAACATAAGGAAGGCTATGCTCGTGTGTTCCTTGGTTTGCCTGTAAATTTTCATTTTGCACCATCCATTCTCCAAACAGTGTCGGACTCTCAGATCGTTACTTCCAGAATATCCTGGCACTCCAAATACTACTTCCCTGATCCAGAGTGCCATATTTCTGTGTGCATAATGATAATAATCTGCGCTGTGACCACCACTGACCTTGGGTAATTTGATGCAGGTCCAAAACGTCCTGACCAGCTTTCCATGGCAAATTTGTGCCAACATTCTTGGGTCTTAGCTGACATGTTCAATGCGGGCAAAGAAAGTGCTGCAAGCGAGGGCAAAAGCGACGACAACCCGATTGAAATCCCTGAACTGCTACCATCGACATTCGATCTCTTCATCGAACACCATTTTTGATTGTAAGTTGTTTTCTCTTTGCTATCCATTGCTGCTGACTTTAAGCTACCTTGTCAACAGTCCTCGCATAGAATCTAGGTATTCCCAAATTGAAGCTGCCAGACACCGCTTCCACCCTGCAGAGGTCCTCGATCTTGCAACCACTTATCGGCTCCCTACGTTGTTTCGTCAGGCATTCCGTCGCCTCATCAACCTTTCACTCACTCAACTCTCAAAGGTGTACTGCTCGCTGATCGGCTCCGACCTCTTCATCAGCTCAGCACTTGCCAAAGCTGTTCTGGATGAACATTGTTGAATCATTACTGCCGAAGAGCCTTGTATCCTCATGCACGCCAACAACTGTCAAGATCCGACAGCTTGTTAGGTGGATTGGCATGGAGCGTGGCGGAATGGAATGGGTCGCTATCTTCTTGATGGGCGAAATCCCCAGCCATATGATGAGGCAGTCAGGCAATTCAGATTAGAGGCAGTGTTTGGATGTATGGGTAAAGGTTGCAAAGAAAAAATGTTTTGACTAATGGACGATGGTACTGCGTTCAGGCACACTGACATTTTCATCAATGAATTTTGCAATTGCCTCATCACGGAGTTGCATCTCTCCTAGTATCTAAATTGTAACTATACATAATTGTCATTACAACATAATGCCAGGTCTTGAGGTCTTGCTTTAGTTTCAGCCTTTAGGACACACAAACACAATGAGACAAGGTATTGTGTGTGCAAATGTAAGTGTCAGGGTTTGGACTACACGGGATGTGGTAAAGACCCAGTAAGCTGCGGTGTAGATGACGTGGAGCGCGGCAAAAAGATAATAAATTGCGGCATAAATGACATGGAACGCGGTGAAGATGACGTGGAACGCGGCGAGAAAGATGCGGAACGTGGTATGATTAAATGTGCATTTGTAGCGCCAGAGCATGTTCGTGCGCGCCGCGGTATTATGTCTGCCAACGATTGCGCCATCTGCGTCGACGAATCCTCAGCAACCAGCCACTAAGTCCACTACACGACCGTTGGCGTTGCGAACCCATACGCAACGCGTGCAGAGCCCACAAGGCCAGCGGACGGGTCGCAGAACCCACCGGACCAGCTTGAGCCACTCTGGGTAGTGGCAAGCGACGAGGTTGAGAGTGGGGAGGCGGCCAAAGAGGATCGTTGAGCGCACGAGCGCGTCGACGATGTAACCGGTCGGGTGAAGACATCCGAGGACGAAACCACCACCACAACACCACACATACCCCCAAGAACGCCCCTTGAGGGGGAGTGCATACCACAGGCGAGCGCGGCCATAGACGCCAGCGCGTGCAAACCAGACGACGCCAAGGCCACTCGGGACCAAGGCTACCAGACGACAACCAGCGCGAGTGCACAAAACGCGTCGCATGATCACTCAGCTGAGATGGAGACGACGATGGACCCAGCAGGACTGTCAGAGGACCCTGGAGACATGATGGGCAACGATGAGCCTACAGAGCCGCCTGACAAGCCCAAAGGCACGAGACGGCGAGAGAGCAGACAGAGCATTGAGAGGGTCGAGGAAGTCCAGTCGAGGAAGGCGGAGGTGTCGAGAGTGTCAACAGACGGCGCAGAGGCCACGGGCGACGACGTAATGCCCACGTCTGGAGGTCGCGCAGACACGACAACCAAGTTGGCAGCAGCAAGGACCTGCAAATGAAATCAGAAGGCGACGAAAACGCACCTGGAAGAGCTCAATGCGAGATGGAGCATACAGGCGGGTGTGCGAGTGGTCCTGACGATGAAGGCGAGCTGATCAGTCTGATGGAACCGAGAGACTGCGTGCAGGGTGGAGAGACCGCCGAGGATTGGAGAACCCCAGGCAAACCCCATGAACCATCCAACGCGCTGTACGATGCAGTGCGCGTCCCCATCCACGTCCATGTCAACCAGGGAGGTAGTACCCCCACTGAACGAAACGGGAGTGTTGCATGGAAGCGCAGACGCGGGTGTCTATGGAGAGGTCGTAAGGGCTAGCTGAGACATCCAGGTCAAGGCGAAGAGGTCAAGGACACGTCGAGACGACTCGATCGAAGCGGAGAGACTGAGCGCGTTGGCGCGTGAACAGTCGACGGCGAGAGCTTACAAAAATGATCAGCGTGATGAAACTGTTGTCAAGAACGTACCAGAAGGTCCCCCAGAACCTCCATCACTACCAGACGAACCTGCAAATCGACAGAATGAGCCCCTGAGCGTCGAGCTCGAGGAGAGGAGGTCAGGTCCGAGATTCGACGAAACATTTACCAACAATGAAGCGCACGCGTCTGGAGTACCCAGCTGTGACGAGGACGACAGATGCGTGTCAAAGAAGCCTAGAAACACATCAGAACATGTCAGCGAACGATTGAAGCGAAGGGGGGAAGAGAACTCACCCAGGGAGGTTCCAGAGGATCCAGATGAGCAGGGCAGCGAAATGGCTGCACCAGCCCCATGACCACCAGGGATGCCCCAGAGATGTCATGGATGAGCGCAAAGTCGAGATATGGGGCCAGAAGGCCTAGAAGGCGAGCAGGAGGCGATGGGCGGCGTCGAGCGTGATTGGAAGTGCGAAATCAATGTCGAAGGCGTCGGATACAATGGAAATAGTGGCAGGAAGAGTGGCACAATGAGCGGCACATGCTGTGAGTCGAAACGATTCGAAACGCGACCGCTAGCTGGATACCAGACGGGTCAG
This sequence comes from Xanthoconium stramineum, assembly GCA_038090315.1. Classification (NCBI taxonomy): domain Eukaryota; kingdom Fungi; phylum Basidiomycota; class Agaricomycetes; order Boletales; family Boletaceae; genus Xanthoconium; species Xanthoconium stramineum. The sequence continues at coordinate 66,163 of JBBPMO010000052.1, forward strand.
CACGAGCAGCGCCGAGACATGATGGACGGCGCACCTAGACCACCCATTCCACCTCACAAACACCACAGACAACCTCACAAGCATCCGAACCCACCACGGCGCTAAGGACAACAAAATTGCAACCTAGAAGTGTCAGTACCAGCAAGATGACTTACCAAGTCATACGGGCGCGTCGAGGCCATATCGGGCGAATCGGACGCACCAAATACGATGTATATGGACTGGAGACGGTGTAGGAGCGATCCCAGGGCGCGATACGTGAAGACACAGACATTGGAGTCGAACAAAGACAAGCATGCGCACTTGGACTGCGCAACCACTACAGCCGAGCCACGCCTTTCCAAACTGGGCAACTGCGCCAGCGGACATATTACGGACACAAAATACATTTGTTTAATCAATCATTTGGTATACTTTCTAACGTTCATCTTTTATTCACTAGGACAAACACTTACATTTATCGTCTTAGCCTCTCGTATTCCTGGACCCAGAGTGGTCCAGGTCTCATTTTTCTGGCACATCTGTCATCAAAGTCTTGCCTTTTTTAGAAACCATGTGTCAAGGGGGAGATATGTGGCGTGGGAGAAAAAAAGAGGAGAGGTTCAGCAACTCCTCATGTGGGGTTGAACGTTGTAGGACTGGTTATGTGTCCGAAGTAGTTGTTGTGTTTTTTTTAATGGTTCCATGCAGAGTTTGCGCCGGCCATGCACCATACTGTAGGAAACTGAAAGGGTTCGTACGTCACACAGTGGCTTGCTCACATGACCTCCTGCCGAGGTGACCAAGCTCCCCCTAAACGTGCATTTTCTTCCTGCATGGTTCAGAATCATTAATGAATTTTGCAGAAAACCCCTTGCAACCTCAACAGCTTCTACATTGTTTTTATGCCTGTTAGGCACTGGCATGTCGTGTGTGTGATGACGACATTGACGTCACAGCTTGACTGCCATTGACAATAACACATGAAGCGCCACATCCGTGGCAACACCCGATACAGATGCATTACTGAGACCCAAAACCAGTACATAAAAACATTCTTCGATGTAAACTATGATCTACAGACCCATTTTAAATCAACCTCATCTCTTCCTTCTGTGCTGTGATCCAGACTGGTGTCAACAAGAGGCACTTCGTTGCCATCAGAAACACTGTGCCTCACACTGCAGGATGGACAGATGAATATTTTTAGAGCCTCCAAGGAGATGGCTTGTTGAAATCTCTTAACAACGTAGAAGAACAGGCCAATCACAGCGACAAAATACCACTTCCGGATCCGGGACTGGTATGACCGGTCAAATCCTACAATTTCGGAATCGCCGGAACCACCGGAACCACCCGGAACTGACTGGAACTATCGGAAGTGTCAGAACCCGCAGCAGCAGTCCCCTTATGGACGTTACTACACTATTCATTCCACCCTGTTCCATTCATCCCCATTGAGGTACGAGTGTGCCTTCACCACATAGCACTATATAAGTCTGTACTTTACCTATTGACACCTCAGTCGTTTCCGCCCTCTTTGGCATCGACTGAGGTGAGTTACTACTTCTCTTACTTATCTTAATACTCATGTATAGTAGACCTGTTCTACTTCTAGAACCTGATAATAGTACTATGTGGTGAAGGCATACTAGTACCTCAACGGGGATGAATGGAACAGGGTGGAATGAATGATATAGTAACATCTATAAGGGGACCGCCAAGCAGGAAATGACGCTTCTGAGTTCGGAACTACGGGTTCCAACACTTCCGGTAGTTCCGGCGATTCCGAAATTGTAGGATTTGACTGGTTATACCAGTCCTGGATCTGGAAGTGGTATTTTGTCAGTTTTGTAGTACCTCATGAAACTCCTCCCATCACCTGTAACCCATTACCCATCACCCGTGGTGTATATGAAATATAGGTATTTCTGTATTCTGAAATCATCTAGGACAAAATATCATCAGTATTATTTAATATTATTTCCAGTTCAATCCAACGCACACTTTTGGAAGTATCGGAATGCTTGGAACCTTCCGGAAAACCCGGAAGTGTATGGAAAGTGCTGGATCTAACGGTACAAGATGAAATTTTTCAGTATTGCAAAATAAAATAAAACATAGACATTTTTCTGTCAAGTTATGATGGATGATTATATGGATGAAGCTGTGAGCCAAGCAGTTGGATTGGTGGTCAGGATCAAGTGTGTTTAGATGTATAGGTCCTTAGGGGTATGAGAATTAGTTCTGGTGCTTATAACACACATCATGGAGTTCTAAGCATTCTGGACACTCACACACACTAGCACCATTCATTGTCCAGGACTCCCACATTGCCTATAAGCTTCTGGAATGCCTGCAACATCCATAAGCATCCAGAATGTTTGCCCTGTTTCTAGATGCACACATGGGTGTCCCGGACTCCCACATTACTTATAAGTGCCTGGAACACTTGCACCACCCATAAATGCACACTTGGATGTTCCAGACTCCCAAGAGTGTCCAGAATATTTGCCCCACTCCTAGATGCACACATATGGGTGTCCTGGACTCCCACATCATTCATGAGTGCCTGGAACACCTGCACTACCCATAGATGCCCATATGGATGTTCTGGACTCCCATAAGTGTCTGCCATGTTTGCCCCATTCATAGATGCACATATGGGTGCCTGGAACACCTGTGCCACCCATAGATGCACCCATGGATGCTTTGGACTCCCATGAGTAGCTGCAATGTTTGCTCCACTTATAAATACACACATGGGCATCCTGGACTCCCACATCATGGTGTCCAAACCACCTGAACCCACCCATAAATAAATGCCCAAGATCCCCATGAGCTGATGTGGGAGTCTTGGATGGGCATGTGTGCATCTAGGGCATTCTGGATTTCCACATTGCTCATGAGTGTCTAAAATGCCTGCACAACCCATAAATGCACACATGGGCGTCCGGGACTCCCACATCCGCTTCCTGAGTGTCTGGAATGCTGGAATGATCCTTAGATGCACACATGGGCGTCCTGGACTTTCACATTGCTGATGAGTGTCCAGAATGCCTGTACAACCCATAGGTGCACACATGGGCGTCTGGGACTCCCACATCCACTTCCTGAGTGTTCAGAATGCCTGCACAACCCATAGATGCACATATGGGTGTCCAGGACTCCCACATCCACTTTCTGAGTGTCCGGAATGCCGGAATCACCCATAGATGCACACATGGGTGTCCTGGACTTCCACATTGCTGATGAGTGTCCAGAATGCCTGCACAACCCATAGATGCATACATGGGCATCCTGGACTTCCACATCCGCTTCCTGAGTGTCCGGAATGCCGGAATGATCCTTAGATGCACACATGGGTGTCCTGGACTTCCACATTGCTGATGAGTGTCCAGAATGCCTGCACAACCCATAGATGCATACATGGGCATCCTGGACTTCCACATCTGCTTCCTGAGTGTCCGGAATGCCAGAATGATCCTTAGATGCACACATGGGTGTCCTGGACTTCCACATTGCTGATGAGTGTCCAGAATGCCTGCACAACCCATAGGTGCACACATGGGCATCCTGGACTTCCACATTGCTGATGAGTGTCCAGAATGCCTGTACAACCCATAGGTGCACACATGGGCGTCTGGGACTCCCACATCCACTTCCTGAGTGTCCAGAATGCCTGCACAACCCATAAATGCACATATGGGCGTCTGGGACTCCCACATCCGCTTCCTGAGTGTCCGGAATGCCGGAATAATCCTTAGATGCACACATGGGTGTCCTGGACTTCCACATTGCTGATGAGTGTCCAGAATGCCTGCACAACCCATAGGTGCACACATGGGCGTCCTGGACTTCCACATTGCCAATGAGTGTTTAGAATGCTTGCACAACCCATAGATGCACACATGGGTGTCCAGGACTCCCACATCTGCTTCCTGAGTGTCCGGAATGCCGGAATAATCCTTAGGTGCACACATGGGCATCCTGGACTTCCACATTGCTGATGAGTGTCCAAAATGCCTGCACAACCCATAGGTGCACACATGGGCGTCTGGGACTCCCACATCCACTTCCTGAGTGTCCAGAATGCCTGCACAACCCATAGATGCACATATGGGTGTCTGGGACTCCCACATCCACTTCCTGAGTGTCCGGAATGCCGGAATGATCCTTAGATGCACACATGGGTGTCCTGGACTTCCACATTGCTGATGAGTGTCCAGAATGCCTGCACAACCCATAGATGCACACATGGGCATCCTGGACTTCCACATTGCTAATGAGTGTCCAGAATGCCTGTACAACACATAGGTGCACACATGGGCGTCTGGGACTCCCACATCCACTTCCTGAGTGTCTAGAATGCCTGCACAACCCATAGATGCACATATGGGTGTCTGGGACTCCCACATCCGCTTCCTGAGTGTCCGGAATGCCGGAATGATCCTTAGATGCACACATGGGCGTCCTGGACTTCCACATTGCTGATGAGTGTCCAGAATGCCTGCACAACCCATAGGTGCACACATGGGCGTCCTGGACTTCCACATTGCCAATGAGTGTTTAGAATGGGTGTCCAGGACTCCCACATACACTTCCTGAGTATCCAGAATGCCTGCACAACTCATAGATGTGCACATGGGCATCCAGGACTCCTACATTATTGCTGATGAGTGTCCAGAATGCTGGAATGCCAGAATCATCCATAGATGTGCACATGGGCATCCTGGACTTCCATGTTATCCTTGAGTGTGTCTGAGAGTGTCCAGTCTGGGTGGCTAGGGTCCATAGGACTGGGATTCTAACCCTAGGGTTGGACCCTAGGAAGGAGAAGGAGGGCCCATAACCCTAAGGAGATGGGAAGAACCGAGGATGGGGATGAGGCTTCAATTCGTCGAAAGGCGGCACTTCTTTGACGGTATCTTTGTACCATGAATCCAGGAGCTCTATCGACTTTCCCAGCGCATAGAAGACGCGCGCAATCCGGAGGAATTGATTGTCATCATGGGTAGAGTGGACAGGAATCCAGAAAAAGTCGGTGAGTCGCTGGACAACGCAATCTCCAGCGATAATGCCACCCATAATCGTAAGCCATGGTCCAGCGTGGGCGATCATGAAAGTAGGACAGCAGCACTTCAGACGGATTTGTGCGTTCTAGGCGAAGAAAGCATCAGCGACAGAAAGGAAAATGGGTGGTGGATGGCATCACCTCCTTTTGACAAAATATACGCTGAAATGAGAATGCAGCTTGTACTGAGGGGTCCGACCCTCCGTCCCCAAACTCATTCTTGTCCTCGGCAACGACCAGGAATGTTTGTAACTCTCCGCATTTACCCGTCGCCACGAGATCCGGGCTAGTCCTATCAGCATTGTTGAGGCTGGCGAGAGGGTAATTAATGGCTTTCGCCAGAGATCGTTGGAGACAACCTCGGCGAACATCCTCCCTATTGTGGATTTGAGCGAACTGAGCCATGAGATCCCGGACGTCGCGCACGACGCCATCCGGTACGTCGTATTCAGGGTCAAATGCGTGACTAGAGAAGAATGCGAATGCTGGGTTGAACAGCTGGATGGGAGGCGCCACTGTGTCGACAGGATTGTCCTTAGCACGGCGGCAATCTAGTGTCCTCTGATCGCCAGACTGGATACCAAAATACTCTTTCGACTTCGCAGCTTGGGAAGGGGTCAGACTCTTTGATGTAATAGTAGTGGCGAGCTTGAATGCTGTCCGGACAACATGGATTAATGGCTCACTCTTGAGAAAGCAGCGGAGCTCTCACAGTGAATGAGTGGAGCCAACATATCTTCCTCTTCCACCGCCAGTGGAGCTGCATTGGCACCTGACGGAGTATTAGTTTATTGTAGCCTGCGACCCAGACAATGGACCCACCAGAAAGAGATGCTTCAACAACTATATGAACGTCCTTTTTGTCGGGGTCGGAGAAAACATCAGATAGGATTTCCAATGGTGGAAGAGCCTGTTGGAACCCCTGGTTCTCAAGGGTCCGGACGAGGTCACTGTTCCATGGCATGGAAACTTTATAGAGAGCGAGATTGTTCGCGTCCACATCACGAAAGCGCACGGCGTTCTCGTTCTTTATGGCTTTTTTGAGGAATCCAACGGTCTCTGTCCCTGAGATCCGGATGGGAAAGACGTTCTCGATACTGGTACCGCGCATCCAGCAGTTAAGGGTCATGTCAGGGACGAAAACAGAAGGTTGAATTACAGCTGTGGCCAACATGCAGAACTCGAGGTCAGAAGGACAAGTCACAACAGGATGCCACGACGAATGCGCACCAGAAGTGGGTATGTCAATGATGATGAGCCACTGCTGGTCATTAGACCCAGGGAAACATTTGAGTACTTTGCTCTGTGGGGCGAGGCGTGAATTGCAATTCGGTGTCCAATTATCGAGCTTATGCGCAAGATCTTCAGTTTCAGAGAACAGGATACCGTGGAGAGTGAGATCCTTCGCGTCTACGGCATGAAAGCCCACAGGGTTCTTGTCCTTGATAAGTTCTTTGAGGAAACCAACGGTTTTTGTTAGTGGGATCTCAATGGGAAAGATTCGGTCAACATCATCACCACGCACCCAGCACTGGAGCGTGAGTGGTTCCATAGGAAGAAGAGAGGCGTCACGCCACAGTCCCAGCCATGTTGTCGAATCATGTGATCGTTTGAACCCCGGGTCGAGGCAGATTCATAGCAAGGGGTTGCCGGTCGGAGTCGGGATCGACCAATTGGCCCCTTGCCATGACGGATCTGCCCCGGTCGGAGTCGTCGACCAATCGACCCCTTGCTATGGCGAACAACACATCCACTCCTCTCTTGCTCTCACCGTGTTCCTTCAAGCGTAATTACTTGTCTTCCTCCCCTCTCTCCACATGTCCATTCAAGCGCCACTGCCCATCTCCAGCCTCCTCATCCAAAACGGTGTCGGCTGGTGGAAGCGTCAATCGACGCCCGGAGTCTTCAGCCAGGTCGTCGGCAATGGATAATCCTCCAAACACCAACATACACACCGTCGTAAAGGCCCAAATTGTCTTCCTTCTCTCAACACTCAACTTTGAGAGGAACCAGCTCAAAATATGTTCCGTACGTCCTCTCTTTTATCCGTCGCCATCGGGAGATACGGCACCCATCTACATTCCATTCCAAGCCCATACCGCTCCCCTCCTCCGTCCTCTGGCTAAAGTGTGTCCGTTCTATTTTTTCTTTCTTTTCCACCTCGATATCTCCCTGTTTTTCTTCTTCCCTTGCACTCTTCTGACGGTCGTGGAGATCAGCTTTGCAGTGTTCCATTTCGCTTAGGCCACTCAAAATCTCGACTTGGACAGCTGTGGAGAAGATCTAAGTTCATCACAGTGCGTCGCCATCGTCACCAGCGATATCCCATTTCAATTCAACGTTATTATACTAACTATACTATGCTAACTCGGTTCCCTGCGTCAGAAGAACAGCCTCTTCCGTACAATGACCTCCTCGCATGCCCACCACCCCCGTCCTCACCGCTACCAGCACCAAAATCCGCACTCAAACTCAAATACCCACCCGCAACCTCATGTGCCGAACGGTGACTTTCGTCTTCCTCCACTTAGGAGCCTCAATTTTCCGTATCGCTCCCCGCAACATAATGCAGCCCCCGCATCCGACCAGGAACCCCATTATGAAGTCAGCCAGGACGTGAACGGCACTGCTCCCAGCCATCTGACAACTGCGCCTTCTGTGCCCGCAATAAACGGCACGTCCTTCTCGGCGTTTGGTTAACCAACACCCACACCGACATTGGTGCCCACCTATGTCCACCGTCAGCCATTCGTGTTTCAGGGCCAGACGTCGCCCCAGAACCAGCGTCAGCACGAGCATGACACCAACCAACCGGCCTCGGCTCATTCCCAAACTCCATCCCAGACGCGCGCACAGGTCCCCTCGAGCCAGACATCGTCCTTTGCCCTCTCGTGCCCACTACCGTCGATACACCCAGCACAGCACCCATACCGTGAGTAGTTTTACGCTTCAAAAAAGAACATGACTCTAACGCGTAATCGTTCAGATTGGATCTGGTATGCAACTATTCTATTGTCTGTCGTTGATCAGCTTGATCATTTCCTCGTAGCTATTGTCATGGATGCCGGCCAAGGGAATGCTAACAACGAGGCAACCTGGGATGATACTAACGTGGCCAGACTTGACAGCATCCCGGCTGCTCAACTTCACTGTAACGTCGACGGTCCCATTCTCGCCGCCGATAAAGAGGCTGAGTCTTCTCAGCATGCCTCCACGCCGCAACGCGTTTACTTACGCACATTCAAAAGGGTACTTCAAGGGTTCTGCCCTCCAACAATATTTGGCTTCGCTACTGGAAAGTTGGTGGATTTGGGTGTTCAGAACACACGCTCAATCCAAATCCCAATGGCGGTTGCCAGTAGCGTTGCGAGGAAACATGCAGGCCATATCGGCAAGGGTGAGAACATGTGGCCGCTTGTTCACATCAATAATGGTGCATCTCGCAATTCATTTGTAACTTGACGCCAACGAAGCTCATCTTGAATTATGACTCAGTCGCAGATTTCTTCACTGTCCTTTGCAATGCCATCTTAGCAGGAAAGGCGACCCATGGCCGCGAGGGGACCTACTTCTCTGAGAGCGGACAGTATGTTTTCAAAGACGTCTCAGCCAAGATTGGAGAAGCCCTTGTCGAACTGGGCGTGAGCTCGATGGCAGAACCGACCCCATTTGTGAGGAAGGCATTAAGGATTTCCCGTATGTATGTGTTTGCGGAGAAGTGCTTATTTTGTGTTACTGATCAGGTGATGCTTCTAGCTTGGTCCCCTTGGCACGAACTGCAAGATCACTGCAACTCACGCATGCGCCCTAGGTTGGAAGCCTAAGTACACTACGCAAGACATGTTTAAGAGCATAAAGGCTGAGGTCGAGTGGCACTTGAAACGCATGTCTTCTGCATGAAGCATGAAGTTCTGCATCCTTAGGGGGTCGGGTGTCATATACTGTACCTTGTGCCATCCACTTGTAAATCAAGCCTAAACTCTGCTGCGATTCGACTCGATGTTGAATGTTTTCCAAGTTTCTGTGAGTGTCAGAATGACAGACTTGATGAATCTCGATCTATACTGGATTGGCAGGAACAGATAACAACCCAGACAAGACTAGCAACTTACTAGTTTAGTTAGAATGTGGGGTGAATTTGTCTTCTCCGGTTGATAACGAGATGATCGTTAAAGTAGGAAGACTGCATAGAGACAGGTTTGATGTGAAGTCTTGGAATATGTAATCAACACATTGATACGACCTAAATACCTAGAGAGGGAGCCGTTTGCAAATGTTTCAGTGCAGGAGAGTAACGTAGACAGGTATGTAGCAACAAGAAGACCTTAAATGAGGCCTCAGGCCATTGTCGCCGCGTTGTGTACTACAGCCGTTCGTGAACCTTGTCCTGCTCATCACGGACGCACGGTTCTTAGTCGATGGTGACTCCAAAAAGTGAACCACGTTTAGGAAGCCCGCTGTTGTATATTATGCTGTGTCTGCGAACGGGTTGATCTAACTGAACGATAAAAGGTGTACTCCATACACCTAAGCCATACATATAAAATGGGAGCATCAAGCACTTTTCCACCCGCTCTCCCATACCTATTAAGGTACGCATCAGTGCAACTTGTCAACATGTTGAGAATGGTTTACCTCGAAGAATCGATGGCGGTCAACCACTTTGATGCCCCGACAGCTCGTCAGGTCAAGTT
>JBBPMO010000053.1:0-75558 GCA_038090315.1 Xanthoconium stramineum
TTGTCGAGTATCCGTTGGTGTTATAATTTCGAATGTAATCAAGCCCCAAAAACGGAAGTCCCGGGGCAGTGAATGAAGAAGTTGGTGGTGTGGTTGAAAGATGAGTGTATCCAACATCTGAGCAGCTGTTGTACCAATTTGGATCCATGCTGGATGATGAATGCTCGTATGTTGCATATGGCAGCGAGCTGGACTGCGAACTGGAAGAGTACACGTCAACAGCATGGTGATCCCCTGGGCCGCCATCCCATTGGTGACTGCCGGTGGCGGCAAGAGGGCTATGGTGGACCCCGTAGTCATGAGGTGAAGAGACGTGGAGTGGTGAGAGAGGTCCGCCTGTATAATTGTACGGGGACGCGCCGATGAGATGGGGACTTCCCTCCTGCTGTTGAGTCGTTTCCGCGGTGGACATGGATGGTGAGGGTAAATTAACAGACGCCGGCGAGCTATGAGGGCTAGGTTTTCCACCCGACTGCGGACTGGAAAATACCCCAGGATAAGCGGACAAGCCCGAGGGCCCGATGCCTTCACTCTCGTCATGCCCCCGTTTGCGAGACGTCGACCGGTTGCGCTGCGCTACAATCGACGATGGGTAAGTAAGCATCGCCACGGAAGGCATGTCCTTACAATCTACACGGTATGGTGATGCGACAGGTGGTCGACGCGTAGAATTTGGATCTCGTGAGCGACTGATTTTCCTCGGTTTCATCTTTAAGGGACGGTTCGTAGTCGGTGCCTGTCCCGAGGAAGAAACAAGGGATCGCCTGGATTCTAACGCTGCGGGCGCGATGCTTTGGGCCATGGGAATTCCGGTAGCATCATTTCCAGTTCTTCTTATAGCCTCGTCCGCGGTAGTCGTCAATTCGGTGAGCAGCTCCTTGCATTTACGAGCACCTGGCCAGTGACCCTCCCATGATTCTATGATCGGGAGACAGCTTTTCGCTTCGTCCATCGCTGTAATTGCGTTCTTCATATCTGGGGAATGCATGGCATACAGAAGTATAACGACAGCCGAGCTGAAGAGATGCTGGATGAAAAAGGCAAGATGATGCGAGGGTGGCAAGAGATTATTAATTGAAGGCGCAAGGCGAATGGATGAGCGAGCAGATGAGAGTGCCCTTCCAGTCGAATTGGCAACAATGGATTGGTCGCGCTTGACCGGTAAGAAATTGCGATGAAGGGTAGTGCGCACTGAATAATAGTGGCTGCATAGGACGACGGTCATTGACATATGTTTGCCGCTAGTGTTATTCCTGAAAGAGGGGGGAAGTTCGTCGAACCACCTGGTGAGCTCCAGGTCAAGAGTCTCGACAGAATGCTGCAACTCGGCCCTCTTCTCGGGTTCGAGTGTCTCTTTACAGCAGTCGATGGCATACACTTGTCGTAGGATCCGGCCAGCGATCTGATATAGACCCACTAAAGCGATGGTACCCGACATTAAGGACGGGAGCTTTTGTGAGAGTTGGACGCCAGTGAAGTACTCGGGTAGCCATTCATCGTCGGCGTCCACTGGAAGTTCAACGTCGCAATCAGAGTCCTCTACACCAAGCGGTCGACCAAGTGCAAGTGCCAGCATTCGATCTAAACAGTACACGCTCCACCAGATTTTCCGCCGAGTCTCTTTGTCGATAGAGGAAATAGATAATCGGCGTGGTGAGCGCTATAATTTCGTCAGTAATAGCCGCGAGATCAACGATTGGTGCTTACATGCAGCCCCAAGTCTTGCGCGCTGCGCACCGCCTGGCCAACGAGGAGCCAAGCTTGAGGTAGGCAGTTGATTGAACACAAGAATGAAGACATGAGAATCAAACTTTGGACGTGGAACACTTGAATCGATGCATGGCTGATGTAATGCAGAATCAGGGCCCTGAATAGGCAGCACCGTTAGTAACTTGAGGGGAACCGTAGCCAATAAGAGCTTACCTCTCGTAGAAGACCATGCCCATGCCACCATCGTCTAGACGATCGCTTGCAAGACGCGGGTCATTGACTAGTCGAGCGGAGCAGGCAAAGACGGCAAAGACGATGCCAGTGAATGGAGCTTCGACTTGGATAAATGCTGAGTCGCTCCTCTTTGCCATGAGACGCTTGTATCTGACCATAAATGAGGGCTTATCAAGAAGAGGCATTAGGAAATGGAGCCGTTCAAAATACGCATCGACCTGATACATGATCGCATTTAGTAATGGTCGGTCTATACGATATCTCATGTGCTTACCAGCTTGTCACACAAATCCTCATCAGGGAATTCGACTTTGTCTGCACTTGGAAGTGCCCGCAGCTTTCCGAAGAAGATTGAGGCAGGGAAATACAGTTTGTTCGCACTAGGACCAGGTGCCCGTGGATCCTCTTCCATCGGGGAGATACGATGGAGGGGATTGGTCGTGAGAGCGCGGAAAGATTGAATCAGTGACATCGTAGAAGAACCACCTATCCAACGAAGATGGCCGTGTTCGTCCAGGGCGAGCTGACCAAAGGATTCGGAGACATCGTCTTCCATCTTGACGGAAGAGTCGGGAGAGGAACTGCCCTCTGTGTGGGTGTCTGCGGCGGCCTTTGATGAGATAGCCTGAAGGACTGCCGATGCTGGAGGGAGACTACCTTCTCCAGCGTTTCCGGTTGCAGATGGGCCGGCTGGGGCCGGAACACCCAAGGATGGCCCAAGCTGCTCAAGGACAGGCGTGATCTGAGAAAAAAGGGACTCCATGTGGAGGAGACGTGCTTCGAGTTCTTGGACGTAACTGGGGAAATGTGAGGGCACGTGAGCACAAAGTGGGGTGGCGACGTACTGTCTGCTCAAGGCAGCCCTGTCCTTCGTCTGTAGCCAGGTACACTGAGATCCCGACGATTGACACTGGGCACAAGTTGGCTCGCAGCCATCGCACTTGATTTTCTTGCGTCTGTGGACGATAAGGTCAGAGAAGGTGTTGGAGAGAGGGATGTGGCACAAACCTGCAGCTCTCGCATGCACGCCAGACTCTCCTTCGCTGGAGCTGGACTGGCTTAACGCCGGCGTCGAGAGGGAGGGCATCGTCTTCTGTGCGTTTCTTCTTTGACTGGTGGGTCATGGAATAAAAGTGTTGAGAATAGAAAGTGCGTTGTGGACTGTGAAGTGGTCCTTGGGAACAATGACTCTCTGGGAGATATCGTCGGGTGGTCGGGTCGGGCCGAGTCAGGATGGGCCATGCATTATGACTAATCCACTCCATCTACACAGCCATCCTCGTCAGTCCTTCTCCTCGTGCACCAACCAGTACGGAACGCCGACTTACCCGGGTGCTCTGCAGCTGTTCGCAGCACGGTAAAGCGAGTGGAAAAGGTATGTATGAGGTACACACAATCCGAGGTCTCTTTTACCGTGTCTTTTTATAAGAACGCTTCGGAAATGAACGTCATTGCTGTGACTGCCTCCTCCACCGTATCAGTAAATGTTATTCCGGCCGACCCTTTCAACCGAATCCGTTCAACAGTGCCCGATTTGCGGCATCATAGCCACAAATTGAATACCTCACTTCCACCTCGCCAACCCTCCAACCGACTTGAGGCATCGCCCGTTTGACTAATGTCCCGGCTTTTCTCTACGCCCTGGGGTGCTATCTCGGCCTCTCGATTAGCAGGTGGTGCAAAAAAAACGCGTCAGCCGTTCCCTTTCAGGTAACTGCTGCGCCTCGTATGTTCTTCCCCGATGGAATCCCAGCATGTTGACCTAACCCGGTTGTGGTCACATAACTTATTCAGCTCCCCATTATTAAGGAACGCTCTGCGCCATTCAATTCTGTTTTTTTTTGTTTTAGTGCTGGAGCAAGTCATGCGGTAACGCTGGTTCCATGGAAACATTTTTTTCATATTAAGACCGGCGAACCATCCCCTCCGGAGACAAATATTCCTTTTTGACACGGCACCTTCAATCCTGGCGCAGTCTTTGAACGTCAGCTGATCCTGCCGCACGTGTGGAACAATGGAAGCAGGTGTTACGCTGGCGAAAACGGGAAAAATGACTACTTACCCATCACGTCTTGGCTCCAAAAAGGTCAAATTCCTACGTTCCACTGGGAAAAAAATCGAGGTACTATCACGCCAACGGCTCCTGATCGCCAGGGCCTTCCATTTGGTGACCTAACTGTCGAGTTCGAGGGTCAACGAATTGGTCTAGTGCTTCCACCAACGCTTCATCCAGACCCTTGGTTTACATCAAGTGACTCGTGCCTATTGACCCTCGAAACCAGGGGACCTGGCCAGTCGTGCTCAACGGCCTCGGAACCTGTTCCATACTAATAATGTGTTTGCGTTCAGACGGTATCAGAAGCATCAAGGTGACCAACGCTCTATGCGTAATTGGGAGTGCATCCATTCTTTCCCAACACTTCTCTACGCACTCCGCCAAGTGTGTCACACTGAACGCCATGCTGCTAAAGGGAACCCCCGTTCCTGTCTATCCCGCCGTCGGCATTTCCCTTAGACGAACCCCCACGAACCCATGACACCAGCCACTCAGTACTTGTTTGTGATGAAGAGCCCTAGCAGGACCATACGAGTCTTTTTTTTGCTTGCCAAGTGTATTGTTAACATGTCGAATACAACCTTCTAGGTGCATTAGTAGGTTTGTATGTACTTCAAATTTAACAACAGATCTAGCCAATAACATGCAAGGTCGTTACGCATGATAAGAGAGTGGCAAATGTGATATGGTAACATGCCTTCAGAACTTACGTCCAGCCTCTTGCGAATCCGCCCTTTTTTTTTTTCTGCGAGTGCACTCCCATTCCACGCTGTTTTGACAAAGATTGCAAGTTGTGTATACGGGGCCAGATCTTATTGATCCCATGTTTCTCCTCTACCGCATCACAGACCCATCAATTAGAAGCATGGTGCTTTTAGCCAAAAACCTTAAATTTATCATCTTCGTCGTGAAAGTTTCCCCATGCGTCTGGTCACAAGGCAATGCATTAGCCCTGCGTGCTGTAATACCCCAGAGTGGTGTAGTAGCATGCTGTTGGTCCTGCCACGCGGATGAACACATTACACACGAAATACACGTTGTCCGCACATCTCCAAAGTTGGAAGGAGATCAGAACATGCGGGATTTGTTAAGACGGCAGAGGCCGAGAAATCGAGATACTTATGTTGTGATCTATTGTTATGCTTGCCAAGGGGGCGCCCATAACTGAGACGACAGTCGCAAGCTTTAGTGGCAATTGCGAAAATGTACGAGATAAAGCTTACATGATTTGGAGCAAGCAGATGGCATGTTCCGTTCTGGAAGCTCGGAAGCGAAGGTCATGCACGAGGTCTTGTTGCAAAAACGGACGAGGGGCCTTGCAGTCGAGCCAACAATGGTAACTTTGTGATCTATCACCATCGGTACCGTAAGTAAAATGATGCCCGTTCACGTATTGAGAGTGGCCTCGACCATCACGCGGTACACGGAGGTTTTGAGCGCAGGGTCGACTTGCACGGACCGCGGAGACCCATTACTAGTAGAGCGGGAGTTGCCAAGTTGTGTATCCTTGTTTACCAACAATGTGGCGCGGTCTGAAACCAAGCAAACTTTGATTGCAAGTCGTACTAGGTTACTTGTAATGGCGGACACCGACGTGACACAACCAACGTTGAACGCAGAGACCGATACTATCATTGATGATGGCGAGGAAGCTGAGTCAAAGGCATGGCATGCTCCCTTCATTGCATAACTCAGAGTTTCTCAAAACCCTCACAGGAAATCCAACTAATGAAGCAGCGTGTGGAGGAGATGGAGAGGGAGGCAAAAAAGCTGCGTGAACTACAAGCTGCAGCAGAGTCGCAGAGTGCCGCGGGCGGTGCTGGAACGAATCAGGGTGTTCCAATGGAAACTGAAGAAGAAAAGGCTGTTGCAGACAGTCGAAGTGTCTTTGTTGGAAACGTGGGTTTGGTCATTCTCACTTGCTCCTTCACTCAGTTTGCCGTCACCAGGTCGATTACGGTGCAACTCCAGAAGAAATCCAGGGTCATTTCCAGGCTTGTGGGACTATCAATCGGGTGACCATCCTATGCGACAAATTCACGGGTCACCCAAAAGGGTGTGTGGCTTCTTTTTCGTGTTTGGTGAATATTGGTGAACAAGCTCCACTTCAGGTTTGCCTATGTTGAATTCGCCGATTCGGACTTCATAGATGCCGCTTTGGCAATGGACAATTCATTGTTCCGCGGACGACTAATAAAAGTAAGCGCCGCATATGATTTGACATATGGAAAATGTAAACGGACGTGTTCAGGTAACAGCCAAACGTACTAATGTTCCCGGTTTCAACCGGGGTCGGGGTCGGGGAGCGTACAGGGGTGGGTATCGAGGTGGATATCGGGGCGGAAGTTACGCGTACAGCCCCTATCGTGCCCGCGGAAGGTGAGCTATCGTCCACTCCCATGCGGACAACTCTTACGCGGATGTTTTCAGAGGACGGGGACGTGGGTACTAATTCAAAAACGGGGCAACGAGGCGACCTGCCACGTTTAGACCTTGCATCTCTGTATTGCCGTGCAATTTGGCCACCACCGTCATACGTTTGAGATTGTTTCTGCTATGTATCCGTTGCTTTGAATCTTAAGACGTACATAATGAACACGTGTGACGACTTGGAAGGCTGTCCGAGTATGGCAAGTCTCCTTGACTCCAACTGTCATCATGGCATGCAGGGCCATGGCGAGGCTATTGTCCTCCACCGCGGCACCCGCTAGTTATCCATTTTCTAAATCTGCCATTCTTCCTCCTCCGCTTCCAATTCCGTCGGGTCACCATGATGCCCTCAGAAAAGGCAAAGGTCTCATGACTTTTTTGCGCCAAGGTCTGCCCGAACCCAAAAAACGGGAATGGCTCGCAACATTCTTCTCCCGGAGACATCCTGAACGACTGCTTCCCGGTTCTGTGCTCACTGTCACAACGGAACACGCCCCTGGTGTTTTCTCCGGGGTGCTCATATCAGTCAGGAGACGCGGCCCGGACACGTCCTTTGTTTTGCGCAACGTCGTCCAACGAACAGGGGTTGAGATGCAATTCTTTGTCAATTCCCCGCATTTGAAGGACATCAAAATCAGACAGAGGGCTGGTGAGCGCAGGGGAACCAAGCAGCGGAGAGCAAAGCTGTTCTTCCTGCGAGATGCACCCGACAAGATGACGGACATTTCGTCGGGCTTGGGCAAGTCATGAGTGTGTACGTATCAGAGATCCTCTATGGTTTGCATGCTCAGTCCTGTTATAGCTCTGCTTACTGCCTGGGTCTTGTAGACGGGTCAAGTTAGAGTAGAGTTATTAGAATAGTTGCTCAATGTATGGAAACGTGACATGCCAGTGCCCAAATAGGGATGCGGTACGCGTGCCGGCCTTGCAGCTTATCCACCACAGCAAAACGTCGCTCGTCGCCGTCATGCCTCGAAAAAATTACTCGCTGCGTCAGATCACGCTCTCTCCAAAGCCCTCCTCGCCCGGTCCACCATCACCCACGTTCTCAGAAACAACTCACGCATCCGCCATCAACTTTGGCGTCGATGGCCCAGAGAAGATCATTACTCGGGCCAACCTCAAAGTAAGCTTACAGGCTTACGACGAGGTGTGTATGCGGTGCCTCTTCATCACCTACTGTGCATCCGGCATTCTGATGCGCCGGTCGTAGCTTATGAGCTGTAGCGCGAATTACCGCGCAGCATTGCTCCACATGTCCAAAGCCACCGCAGCATTCGCAGATTCTTTGGAGAAATGTTCAGGGTCCGTCGAGCGTCTCATCAATGAGAGGCGAAACAAATCTAATGGCACTACTACAGCTTGAAAGGCCCATCCTATGAAGCAGGGACCAGGCTCCAAGCGGCTTCGGGACTACATCACCTCATTAGCAACCACTGGCATGTATTGGTTCGTTGTGTTCTTGCAACTCTGGGTCAGTGTCCCCGACCTTGTTTTCAGGCAGAAACAATCGACAAAAGTTTCGAGAAACCCTTGCGTCAGCACTTGGACACCTATAAAACGATCGTGCACGTACGGCGTCTCCCTCGGTCCGTCGACGGTCTCATTAATTTCGCACAGGAACGCTCCGCCTCATACGAGAAAGCTCTCCGGGAGAAGAGCGAAATTATCCGCCAAACAGAAGCGAGCAACATGAACAAGAAGCAGAGGAGTACGTTTTCATCCCTAGCCCGGAACTCTGCTGACATCTTCCAGACCTCCAGAGCTTCCGAGAAGCACTCTCCATTCTACAGCGACAAGTGGATGAACTGGATGACCTAAAGGGCCAGCATTACCGTGAAATTATGGAGCACGAAGAAGAGGTCTGGAACGTAGTGCAAGCGAAGGTAGTTTCCATGAGCGCCTACAGTGTCATCTTCTGACCCTTTTTCTCAGGTTTGCGTTGCAGTGCGTTCCACCATGGACGTATTTGATAGGTTTACTGCGAAAGCGTTCGTCTTACGCGTATCCGCCCCGTAATGCCTGTACATCTCACCCTGTTATTCTCTCAGATCCGACCCTATTTTGGAACCCATGCTGCAATCCGTTCCGGATCCATTCGACACATACGGACCACCCCAGGCGGAAGACCAAATATTCAGCATTCTTCCTCCGCTCGCTGTCATTGCCAACGCACCGTCCCCTTCTCCAAGTCCGCTAGCCAACACGCCACCAGCCAGTAGTTCGCCACCTGACATCATCAACCATTCATGGGCACCTGCAAGCACCTTTTTTGCCAATTCGTCTTCGGAATGGAGTGACGTATCATCGACTTCTTCTACCCCTCCACGTTCAACGTCACCCTCCGCGACTATCAAGCGCCGCCAATCTCATCCCCCTTCGACAAGTCATCATTCACGCAAGTCAGATTCGAAACTCCGAAGCGTGCTGACAGTCATCGATGAGTCCCACGTCGTATACACGTTGGACGGCCCAGAAACAGGTCGATCAGAACCCAACTCAGCTTCTTCCTCCGACGTGAACGGCGGCGGTCTGCCACCATCAGAACGAGAGGAATGGGGTGCTTTCGGGTATGGTGCTGACGCCTCAAGCATGAATACAGTCCGGGGGGATGAAACGCCACGCTATTCCACCGCATTGGTCGCCACTACTTTACATACCCCTTCGTATGACCATGATCAGATAATCGAGTCTCTCGCTCCCGACACTCGGTCAGATCACACGATACAGGTGGATTCAGGGCAAGATGGATCTGCTTGAGCTACTTTGTTTGTTGCTTTCCCATTTGGATTACATATTGCGTGATGAATCGATGGGACAAGATATGGTGTTATGACGCACGAGACGACGTATCTACATTGTGTTCGGTCCAATAAGAAAAAAAGCGCATAAACTGTTGACACGGTCATTATCCCAATCCCCGGCGGGAACGCCAATTGGGGGGTACTCAAGACGTGGCCCGCATGTGACACCCTACAGTGTTTCCTGTTCTCTTGTATGGCATGATCGTCTTTCCGTCATTGATCATGATTGAGGGTCCTGCTTAGGAACGACCCACGATACTCGGAAAATACCAGTCATGATGGGGCGAGGAAACGCGCAGCCATGGATCCACTGCCGCCCACGCCCCCAAGAATGGAACCTGGACCTGCTTGCATTCTAATTCCCCTGTTTCGTCCTGGATCACAATCACCCCTAGTCGACGATTTCATAATGCCGATGTTGCATTCTATTGGTTTGTGCGCATCTACATTGACCGATTGAGAACTAAATAACACCGAGTGGCTGGCCCACGAATTGTCAAATCGTCCCCGATACGACAACTAAAATGATGCCAGCAAGGTTGCTGTGCGTGCCTTTCCGAGCGCTGTGGGATTGAAAGCTGTTTCCTCCTGTTCGTGCCTTGCGCCTTTACGTACGGATCGTTTGAATACCGTATTGCGACAGGACGTCCTTGGTGACGGTGGCTGGACTTTTGAAGAGAGGGTCGGTACCAGCACTGGTTTTTGGGAACGCGATCACATCTCGGATCGATTGTGTTTTGCAAAGAATGGACATGAGCCGATCAAACCCTGAACGAAACGCGCGTCAGCGTGCTCAATTCAATTTCCAATAGTGCCCACCCACCGAGTGCAATGCCACCATGTGGGGGAGCGCCACACTTGAGAGCTTGCAAGAGATGGTCAAAAGTGGCTTTCTCTGATTCATCAAGCTAATTTCCGGTTGTCAGTTGATACAGAAGCTCAGCAATCTCGACTTACCTGGAGGACATGAGAAAACACATACTCCTGCATGGCAGCATCGTGTACCCTGACTGAACCTCCCCCTATTTCGACACCATTCAGGACGAGATCGTAATGCTGTCCTCGAACCTGATGGATGATGAGTTGATACAGGAACCATGGCTTTCAGAATAGTGCGCAGACCTGGTCAATGCGGCCATCATACATGGCATCGATGTCTTGCCACATGGGGGCAGTGAACGGATGGTGGGTACTAGTCCATCGGCCGCGCGCCAAAAAGTCCTTGTCCGGATCTGACTTGGTGAAAAGGGGAAACTCGGTCACCCACAAAAAGTGTGGACAAGGAGGAGGAACGTAATCCCCTGAAACAAGATGAAGCAACCAAAAGACAATAGCGATCGCGTTCAACACACACCAAGGGTCTGCGCTGATTCCGAGAGTCGTGTACGTATCCGGCCCAACGGCGTAGATCCGCCCTGTGCGTATGAGAAGGGGGGAACACGCTGCTGGAAGACACGCATACCTTAGCAACTGCATGGCGCCTAGATACGTATAACGTATCGCCCACGTTGAGTCTCAGGTGGTCGTTCAGGGTGGTATGATGCTCAGGACCAACTGCGGGGGAAACAAGTTCGCACAGCCAGGTGAGTAAATTGCTACTGGTCAGCAGGATGCGAGTCTGTGGCAGCGTGTGAATGATGGACATGAGTAACTTCGCTTCTGGACGTACTACGGTGGGGTCGTCGGTTAGCTGATGCTGTTCATTTGCGCGGACAAAGGGGAGATTCTCAGAACGTCGGACGGCGAGTGTCTCGAGAATTTGTCCAAGATTGGCAAATGATATCTGATGCTGATGGGGAAGGAGTGACGTGATGTTTTCGATCTTTGATCCAAATATTTAGTGCGGGTGTGAAGGGAGACGGGTTTGGATAATACCTCCATGCCAAAGCGTGTGTCGGGTTTATCTGATCCATACTGGGGGTGATGACTATAGCAACAAGGTGCAGAAAGGGATCGAAGGGTGCTTACACGTGCGATCGCTTCCGAATAAGTCATGGCATTGAATGGACTTGGGAGACAAATGCCATGTACCTGCTGCCATATTGTTCCAATCAGAGACTCAATTACGGAGCGGACCTCATGGCCGCCTATTCGCCAACGGTCGTTGTGGGAGTCAGGGGGGGGACCCCAAGATACATAGGCCATTTCGAGATCGATTTGGGTAAATTCGGGCTGTCTATCTTTGCGACCATCCTCGTCGCGGAAACATTTTGCAAATTGGAAATACTTTTCAACCGCACCTGAGCAAATGAGGAGCTGCTTCGGTTGCTGGGGGGACTGTGGGAGTGAGTAGAAAAGGGGGGCACCGTTTTGGGAGAGCCTGCTTGGGACGAGGAACTCTCTGGCACCCTCGGGGGAGGACTTGAGTAAGAGGGGGGTCTCTACTTCGAGAAAGTCTAGGGCGAGCTGAGCGGGGATGTGAGGGGGAGATGGCCGGACGCACCCTCTGCATGAAGGGCGTCTCGGACGATGCGGGAGACGTTGCTTCGCTGTCTGATGTTGTTGGCCAAGGGGGTCCTGCGGAGATCGAGAAAGCGAAAACGCGCTCTGAGCTCGTCATTGACCTGTTGAGGCAAGGTGATGAGAACGTGGTGAGGTGTGTGAAAAGACACGGACTGTGGTCTGATCGTCGGAGGGGTAAAAGGGCAGGACGGGGGACGCGGGGTTGAGGACGGTGAACGAGTCGACGTGTACCTCTACGTCGCCGGTCGGGGTCTATGGGACGGGTGAGGCTGGGAAAAGAAGGAGGGGGATGGAGCACGGACGGGACGACGGTCTTTTTTTGGGCGTTGGGAAAGACGACCTTGTATGAGAACGGAGGATTCGACCGGGACGTGGGAGAGAGCTGCAAGGTCGTGGTTGTCGCGGCGCACGACGAGCTGGGTTGTGCCGGAAGGGTCTTTGATGGAGAAGAATGAGAGAGTATTTGATATTTTACTTGATTGGGGTTAGGTAGAACGTGGGGAGAGATAAGGTGGAGTACCGTTCGGGGAGAAGACAGCCCGCGAGGACGACGTGTGTTCCAGCGAGTGCCGCGGAGAGCTGGGCGGAGACATGCGTTCTGTTTGGGTAAGGTGCTGGTGGAGAGGTGAAGGTAGTGAAAACGAGAGAGCAGCGTGCATACCATTGAGTGACTGCAGGACACGTCGGATGGTGGTCATTGATCATCGCCAGCAAGAACTGTTACGTCATGACCTGCTTAAAAGACGCTCCCCTCCCCGTTCCAGTCAGCTCATGGACCTCCCAGCTGAACTCCTCCTCGCCATCGCCGAGTCCCTCTCTCCCTCTTCTCTCCCCGCGCTCGCTCTCGCATCCCGCCGCCTCTCCCCCGTCGCACAACGCGTCCTCTACCGCAGCGTCTCCGCGTCCACCCGCACCCTCCGAGTCGTGCTCCTCCTCGCACGCGCCCCCCACATCGCACGCCACGTACGCTCGTTCTACATCGCCCTCGACCCGCTCGCACCCGTTTTCGCCCGCTTCTACACCGCCCTCGCCACCGCCCTCCACAACATGTCCGAGCTTCACTCCCTCCACCTCCTCGTCGACGCCTCCGCAAGCTGGGTCCTCCCCGCCGTCGACGCATATCCCTCCCTCGTCCACTTCACTTGCACATTCGCCCTCGACGACAACGTCGCCCGCTTCCTTCAAAAGACCCCGTCCCTCCTGGAATTAGAGGTC
Organism: Xanthoconium stramineum; assembly: GCA_038090315.1. Taxonomy (NCBI): domain Eukaryota; kingdom Fungi; phylum Basidiomycota; class Agaricomycetes; order Boletales; family Boletaceae; genus Xanthoconium; species Xanthoconium stramineum. The sequence continues at coordinate 12,913 of JBBPMO010000053.1, forward strand.
GACTCCATTCCCACCTTGTCCACGCCCCCCCTCCCCCTCCTTCCTGCGACGTCCATCCCAAGATTGGAACAGTTCATCGGCTCATCACGTGCCGCAGCCATGATCGTCCCTGGCCGCCCAGTAAACAGCATCCACCTCAACGGCTCCGTCCTCACAGAAGACGATGTCCCCTTCCTCGCACGCTCTACCGCGCCCGTCCGCGTCCTCGCTGCAGTCACAAACACGTCCCCCGTCCCCTTGTTGCAGCTCCTCCACCGCCATCTCCCCCACCTCGCATACCTCCGTGTCATGTCCACTCAGAACCTCTTCCAGCCACCCTCCCCCGTGAGTACACCCCCGGGTCCGCTTTACCCCTCTCACCACTTGCCCAGGAGTTTTACGAGCAGGTCGCGGATGTCCTTGCCTCCTTTGCAGAGCTCGACGCGTTCGAGCTCTCCGGAATACATTGGGGCTCCCAGCGAAAGCACGACGACGAATCAAGGCGCGTTTGGCAGTCGTCTCCCCTTCCCAGTCCCACGCACGAACACCTCATGTTTGGGACAGACATTTTCTTTGCATATTGATCGTCATGTAGACAACATTGTGTGTGTAGACCCTGTGATGACACGAATACCCGATGCTCAAGTAACGCAGTCCAATCCCTAAGCCAATTCCTCTATTGCCCGCTGAACGAACGAAGCAGCACCATAACAAACCAACGATCCCTCATCAATCTCCGTCAGACTGAAAGTTCTGCCCCCGATAAAGCGTGCAGCGATCCCAACGTACTTGCTGCCGCTGTGCGCGACCTCGAACTTGCGAAATTGCCATCCTCTGGCGGGCTCGCCGTCGATCGTCACGTCTTCCTGTGCGACGTCGTATTGTATCCGGCGAAAGTCGAATCCAAGACCGATGCCAAGCGCCTTTGTGTACGCCTCCTTCAGAGTCCATATCCAGTAGAATCTGCGGACCGCTTCCGGTTCCGGAACATCGGCGAGCAGCGCGTCCAATTCAAGCGGAGTGAGCTGGCAATACAAAGATAAACCGTGGACGCGATCAAAAGGGGGCAGAGTACCTGGCGGGAGACAGAGTCTACGAATTCGCGAAGGGTGGTCCGACTGGGAAGCTTGAGCTGCATAACGTCGACGCCGACGTTGTAGGCGGGTGGTCCGAGATCGCCCGTGCCAAAGGCCATCGCGACGGCGCCCTCGTCGTGAGTCACGTTGAATCCGAGTGGGGGATCGAGGCCAGGAGTGGTCTGCTGGGGGCATGAGAGGCGTCTGGTGCCGAAAAGGGGGTGACTGACCGAGTAGGGTTTGCCGGAGTCTGTGACGGCAAAGGCGATTGCATCGCGTGGGACGCCTCGTTTGCGGAGGAGCACCCGGGGCAGGAGCGAGCCTATCAGCGAGCCTGTGAAGGGTGGGTCAGGTGTCAGGTGCAGCAAAGGGTGCCCCTTGAAGACTGACGGCAGGCGTCCTCGCGACGGTGGAAGCGGTTGATCTTTGAACGGGCGGACTGATCGAGCAAGGGCAGGGCAGAATGGTAGAGCTGTTGGGGGGGAATCAGTCGGACGACGGGAAATCAGTTGCGGATTGGGCGTACGCTGTCTGGAAAGTCGGTCTTGTCGTAGATGATCGTCCAGACCTGCATCGTACTGTCAGAGTTTGTCTGCAACTCCGATGTCCTCCTTTGTCTCCGTCGGCCTCTTCATCATCGACGACATCGCCTTTCTAGACCCGCCAAAACCAAAGTCCCCTTCCCAGATTGGCGGCGGCGGCACATATGCCACTATCGGCGCCCGCATCTGGTCCGTCCTCCCCCACCCCCGTCGCTACACCGCTCATCCCCACATGCAGGCTCCCCCCATCTGCCGTGGGCATGATCGTCGACATGGGATACGACTTTCCCAGCGACGTCCATCAGAAGCTGCTCTCGTACGGTCACGACATCTGGCTCTTCCGCGAGCACACTGATCGCCTGACTACGCGTGCCCTCAATGCTTATCAAGGCGACACTCGAAGGTCGCACTCCTTCCCTCTCGTCACGTTCTCACTCCCTGACCCCGTGTCCGCAGCTTCGAATACATCACCCCACGCATCAGGCTCACCCCGCGGGATTTGCGAGGCACCCGTCTTGCGCGCCCCGCAACCCTGCATGTCATTTGCTCACCCTCCCGCGCACTCCACGTCATTTCCGAGGTAGACTGGAATCCCACCATCATCTATGAACCCATCCCCGTCCGTTCCCTCCCTTATCTCCCCCTCTCCCCCGCCTAATCTTGCGTCCAGTACGGATGTGTCCCCGGGGAATTGCCCACCCTCATATCCGCCATGGCTTCCGTTCATGTGCTAAGGTATACGTACTGCACGCCATCTTGCCATCCAAGGTAGCTTATATCTCTAGTCCGAATGCGCAGGAGGCATTTTCGCTCCTCTCTGTGTCTTCACCTGTCACGCGCGACACCGTTCAATCAGCCGCATATCGCTTCCTTGATTTCGGTGTGGGTCCTGCTGGAGAGGGCTGTGTGATCATCCGGTGTGCTGATCTTGGTGCGTGTGTTGCGACCCGCAAAGACGGGTGCAGATGGGTCGATGCCTTTTGGACACCTCAGGATACCTCCCACATCATAGACGTCACCGGTCAGTGGTGGCCACCCCATTCCCACCCCAATCACGTCCCTGAATAACTCGCTCAAGGTGCCGGAAATAGCTTTCTAGGAGGGTTCGCTGCTGGGCTGGTATTAGAAGACGGTGACGTATACCACGGTACGTCCATTCCTGGATACATTGGCCCTGTATCTCAACGTGCGCTCCAGCTGCATTTTATGCGTCTGTATCGGCCTCGTTCATCATCGAGCAACAAGGGCTGCCATCCTTGTCCGTCAATTCGGAGAGTGGAGCGGAAGAATGGAACGAGGATTCTCCTCGGAGGAGACTCGAAGTATTACGCCAACGCCAGAGTGGTCAACGAGGATGACGTAGCAAACGTATACAATATCTACACCCTCCTTTGTCTGTCACGCACTTTATGACTGTTGTTGGGGCTGTGCAAACTTGGCCCGGCTCAGCGCAAACAACTCCTCTTGTTTCGCTTGAAGCTCCTCTGGTGTCAGCCCAGAGTCTTTGATCTTGTCTGCCTTTTTCTCTCGATCCTGCACGCATATTGAGTACACCCTGAGGCGATGCTCGACACGCACCTTTTGCTGCTGTTTGTGATCTTTCAGCACGTCTTCTACTTCTGACATAAATGAATCAAATCCGAGGCGCTGCAAGCAGTCAGGTGGCGGACTCATGTCAGATAATTACAACACGTACCTTGAGTGCACCAATGATGTGCTCTGGAGCGATCGTCTTTTTCGATTCTTGTTCACATATCTCGTTTGCTTCCGACGAAAGCAGATGAATAAATTCTGGTGGAGACAATGAGTCCTGCAAAGACACGCAGCAGTCATGGTGCATGTTCACCTACACAGCACTCGATCACCAGATCTCGAGTTTCTTTGGCACATGTAACTTCGCTTGGCAGCAATTCTGGAGTATGCCTGAATGCGCGTCCCGCGCGAGCGACTGCGGCACTCACCACTGATCATCTTTGCGACCGTCGCCTTTGGCAACGACAGATCATCGTCCGTGGACCCAGACGCAACGTGTCCCTCTCGGTCAGACATGGTTGTACGACGGGTGGGGGTGGATATGCTGCTCAACTTTAAGTTGCCGTTTCAGCGATTTCGAAGTCCGAACTGCTGTCATAGACCACAATGTCGCAGGTATGCATGCGCACTGATCTTCTTCGTTCTCTGCAGGCTCACACGCGCGGACAGGTCAACCCAGTCAACCCCAAACCGTTCATGCAGGAGCTCACCGGCAAGCCCGTGTTTGTCAAGCTAAAATGGGGTCTGGAGTACAAGGGTTTCCTCGTCAGCACGGACGGCTACATGAATCTCCAAGTACGTCTCTCCCTCGATGCCGTGCGATGACGCTCTAAGCAGATCCCCGTCAGCTGGCCAACACCGAGGAATTTCAAGATGGCAACTCCACGGGCACCCTGGGTGAAGTCTTCATTCGGTATGTGCGGTCCTTCCTACACCCATGCGCACCGCTTGTCTCACGACCACACACAGCTGTAACAATGTACTCTATATTATAAGTTATGGTTTCTTCTCCTGCTCGCCTGTGGCTCAACCGTGTCGTGTCTTTACAGAGAAGCCCCTTCAGAATGATCGCGTGAGCCCTTGTATGTCAAAAAAAATTGTACCCTCGATTAGTTGTAACGCGATAATGATATCGATCCGAGGAATACTGATCTTGCCATCATCGGGACTACGTGTCTGTCGCGAGTGTTTTTCGTTGCGTAGATGAGTCACTGGTCAACTAGTCACGGCTGTGAGATAGTGTGGCTGTACTCTGCGCCTTGCCTCATCCTCGCCATACACCACTTACTCTCATACTACGATGGCGAAATCACTCCGCTCCAAATCAAAGCGCTCCTTCCGCTCCAAGAAGCGCGAGTCTGGCAAATACGCCGCAGCCGCAGCCGCACGCCTAGACAGACTCAACGCCAAACTCGTAGTCCTAAAGGACAGGCACCCACGTCCCGCCACACCACCGCTCGATGCGGCAGAGGACATGGCAGTAGAGGATCAGACGGAAGGTTTGTACGATTCAGAAGCCTTCTTTGCGTACTTGGGTTTCTTGCACCCGTGGTCCGTAACCGCGGAAACCCTCGCGCAGCGTGTTGCGTTGGTCACGGTGGGCCCCGAGGAGAGGCATTGACGGATCGGATTGGATAGTCGTGGACGGCGATGACGATGAAACGCTTTCATTCAGGAACGATTGTTAATGTACACACGTTTTTTATAGGTGTTGTATCGAACGTGATCCAAGATGGAGGTGTGTCGGGCTTATATCCCTTTAAATGCGCATCCTTGTTCATGTACGCTCTAGAGGGCATGTCTGTTGAGGGGCCTGATCGATCGGACGAGAAATTGGGGGCCATTTCAACGCACGGTCCTCGCGGCGCACGGCGAGAGGAGTGGCGAAAATCAAAAGGGCTGGAGCCCATTCCCAAGCGCCGCGGCATGAATCGGCAAGGAGGTCTGGCAGCACGGAGGAAGGCTGGGAGGCCATCACGCAGGAGATGAGTACGTTCCACGCTTGGTTTCTACACCAGTCCTATACGGTATACCATCGAATGTGGGCATAAACGGCAGATGTTGATCTCTTACTAGACACGAATTCGAAAAAAGTATTGTACTGAAAACTCCACAAAGTCGATCAAAAGAGTATTGTTACCAAAGTCGCAAGATCACGTTCTTTCCCTTCCACGGCTGAGTAGTAGCCAAACCACTTTCCACCGAGATATGGACATATGGGAGCGTGATCCAAGCATGGCTGTCAAACTCCTTTTTCTTCGTCTAGACAAGACACCAGAGAGTCGTGCTTGAGCGGCACAGGTTGCAAGCTTTCAGTCGTCTTCTTGGTCACTGAGCCCGTCACGGTACTTTCCTGGGACCATTGCACATAGGTCGGTAACTTGGGAGCATTGGCATCCGATGAAGTAGTTCTATGAGCCGCGGTGCATTCATCAGCCAAGTGCGCTCATCCCACCACACAAACTCACCCGAGCTCATCCAGCGAAAACGCGTTCGTGCCTGGATGGGTTTGCGGACTGGTCCATTTCCCTACCCCACAGTCAGCATCTCGTGGGCGGCGCGAGAAGAGACAAACGACTGAACGGTAACGACTGGTAATCGTGTTGATAAAGTGGATGCTGTTGAGCGTTGGCGTTGGATAACTGGTGGTGCGCTCAGCGTATTCCCTGAGACGAATGACGGCGCGGCATGCCGCAATTGCTCTGCCAAGGGATGAGCTTTTTTTTTCAGACAAGCACAAGGATGTCTCTTACGAGGTCGTGGCCGCAGGGACCTGGAGCGATCATGTCGATAAGTTGTGTGTGTGATAACAAGGGCGTACTCACCGTTGCGATACTTTTGAACAAGCCAAGTCGTCAGGATGGGTCACAAGGAAAAACAGATCACATACACGTTCATTTCGACTGCGAGTAGTTAATGCGTCTAGGTGGGATAAAAATGGGGAGGAAGCTCACCATTTAAATTCAAAAGATTCAGCACCTGGGTCGACTGTCAACGCATCGTCGTTGTGACTGTCACCGAGTGGCTTACCGCAGGAATGGTGTTACACATGGATGTAACCAAAAAATATATGAGCCCGTCACGAAACAAGAGACCGGAAAGTCCTTCGTTCGGTCGGGAAAATCTTCCGAGGACTATAGTTGTGAATATGAGAATGACAAAATCAAATGCCATGGCTAATCGGACGGTTAAATCACATTGTTTCACGGGAAAGGAGGATAGACGCACTATAGAAATAGTTGAGATTGAGCAAAAGATGGTTGGTTTTATCCACGACACACGAGTTAGTGGTTTCGTCCCAGACGGCATGGACGACGGTCATGGTGCGGATCAGGATGCCCCATTGTCCGAGGGAGAGGATACCAATGGTGACGGTCACCCATCTTTCCCATTCCCATAGAGCGATGCTATGGAAGATCAGTGACTAATAATTAGTCAATGTAGGAGGACTTACGTCCTGATCATCAAAGACGTCGAAGCGCTGGCAATCGTAGTATTACCGGCAACCTACGCCCAAGACGGTGAGTTTGTTGCCATTGATTGGAAGTAGAAACTTGCCGATATGAACGTATATAGAGCCTAGATCGGGTCAGACATCTTACTTCGGAACCAAGGTCATCACTCACGCCACAGTTCACCTGCAACATTTAGCGGGTTAATCGGAGGCAGAGAAAGCTGGCTGAAAACAACTCACCTCGGACGAGACGTTCAATGAAACCACCCTGACAAGTAATACACAATTCGTGCGTTCGAACAAGTGAAGACGTAGTTCAAACTTACAATCCAATGAGTGCCCACAACATCCCGTATCGACAAAGGAAGAATGGGACTTTTGCAGTCAGTGAGGGCACAGTCCAAGGCTTTCTGAACAATAACGTACCCTAGAAAGAGAGGTTAGCGAATGAAGTTTGTTTTCTGCAACGCACGTACGAGTGGCCAGCCAACTTTGCGTTTGCCTTGAACAAGGGAGATCTCGAAGTAGAACGAGACCATGAGCTCCCACATATACAGCCCACAAAACACGTGGACGACGTTGTTGAAGTCGACTGTGTATACCGGCTGCATCAGAGAGGCTCAGGGTGGTGAAAGACAAAGGTACGTACGGGCATCTGTGGCCATGACATGGGGGTTTTTCCAGTTGACCATAGGAATGAAATGAAGCGTAGATACAATTCAAGAACAGGGGACTTTGAGCGTTGAAACAAAGAAGGGATGACGAGAAAGCAGTAGAATGCCTTGTTGCGATTCTGCATTCCGAGAACAGCCTTTATACACTTCAAAGCAACCAGGGCAGGGACTCGCGTCGATATGATCCTTTGCGATCTGCAGACTCGATCGACTTGATGGAAGTAAATATGACTTCAAATTAGCCCACATGGTAAAAAAAGTTCCGAAAGTCGCCGAACTGTCAGCTCCGCCGGCCACGACCTTCGCTGAAAGGGCTCTTAGAGACTTTACCGTCGCAACTCAAGTTGACAGTCTCGGGACGCCGTCTACGCGGTTACGCAACAAGTGAAACCTGAATTCAAGCTCAACAATGGAAGGTATTTCATAGTCAGCAAGTCAGACAAAGAGCTGAGCCTCAACTACACCAGACTAGAGCCTTTCCGTCCGCTCCTGCGCTAATGAGCCAGGGCTGCTTGCTTACCCATCTGACCTGCAAGACACCGAGACCGTCGTTGATATTGTGACCACGGAGAATCTTCAAAGGGACGATCAAGGGATCTGTCATAAGGTCATTGTAAACCCGTCCGTGGAAGATCTGGATCGTCCCATCATCTGAGGAGGATGCGAAAAGAGGATAACTTGGGTGAAAGTGCAGAGACCGGATGGCCCGCGTGTGGTAGCTGCAGAAAAAAAACGAAGTTAGCATTCCGCGGACATCACTACGAGGAGGATCTACCGCAATATTTTATACGGCTTGTCATTGAGTTCCAGATCGAACCAACATAGTTTTTTGTCGTAACCGCCTACGATGACGTGGTCCCCTGAAGGGTGAATGTCCATAGAAGAAATCCATTTAATTCCCGGTAGTAACGTCTTGATTAGCTTTTGCTCGGCAAGATTGTACACCCGGACATAGCGTTGAGTCTGCGCGAATGAATGATGAAGCAAGATGTTCACGGGTTCACTGTTTCGCTTACCGCAACGAAGAAATGCGGTTTAATTGGATGGAACAATACTAGCTGCACAGTGCCTTTGATTTTCTTGAACGGAGCCTGAGAGTGCCTGCGAGACACCTGGTGAATCCAAACGCTGCCCTGACTTTCCCTGTTTGCTGACAGAAAAAAATCTTTAGGAACGCCACCAGAGACGGGGAGTTGCACGTACAAACGGTGGCGAGATAATCGCCTTTCCTATGCCAGGCAATTTGTTTAGTCAAACCAGATGCAGCAGGCAACGAGATCGTCAGAACCACGCTATCTTCTTGCCCTAAAGAGGATGACCATTTAACGGGTGACTCTGTGGACGGTGGAAGAGTAGCAGGTGCAAGGGTAGATTGAGTGGGTTGCAATATCATGCCAGGCAAATTGGGCGGGATGACGAAATACAGCTTATCTTCCCTGAAAACAAATGTTTACCTGTTAATTCTGATCGGCTTGGAATGATAACGTACGTTCCAACGACGAAATAGTTGACGTCTGTCCGTGGGCACCATTCTACTGCTCCAATACTGCTATCAAAGTTCCACTTCCTGACCTCGCGCCCGACGGTCACCTCCCATAAGTTTACATTCCCATTGTCGTCACCGCTGACCACCCAAGCACCATCTGCACTCGTAGAAACGCATCGAACTTTGGCGTTCATATGCGTGAACCTGAGGGAGCAATAGTTGGGGAAAGGTCGCAAGCTATTTGGACTGGGGAGTTTCGGAATAAGGCTGTTGGGATCGATGTTAAGTCGACGCCGCTGTATTCGTGGCGCGAGGTATAAATCGAGTTGGCGATTAAAACGTTGCTTGATAAACTGGTCGTAAGCTGGTACCAGGCGCAGTGACGAGTATTTTTGAGGAAGGTAGTCACGCTCGCGGTCTTCGGGGTCGGTGTTCTCCCATTCCTTTCGTTCCGTCTCTGTGGGGAGATACTCTTCGGGAGGGTTATAGGATTCAGCATGTGTAGGGAGAGCGGGCTTAGGAGCGGGGAGAGGGGGTGCCTGATTAGATGGTGGCTCGTTCCAGATGGCGTAGAACTGAGGCTTATCGCCAGTAGCCTTGGGTTTGGAGCCCACGATGCGGCCTTGCCGAATGGCACGGACTATTTTCATGATCTGCTGGGTGATGAATTGCGGGTGTCATCCACAAGACAATTTAAACACCTTTTGTTTCTCCCATTTACTGGGGAGCCAGCGACGCTTGGGCTCAGGTGCAGCGGAAAGAGGCATAACTTCCTCTTTCCCTTTACCGGTGAACCACTCTACTGTGGGTTCGTACGGATCATAGTCGCCATCGGGATTTTCGCCAGCTTGTAACCTGCGGATAATATCTAACTCTTCGGGTGACAGTGGCTTGTTCGTTTGGGCATTTTTATCCCAAGCAGATGTCCTATTCAAACATGAGCGGGGTGCATGCCAGAAAAATAGGGGGCGACAAACCAGGATGTTGGGTCTTCGACAGTCTCTAGGAATTTGTCCAACTCGTCTCCCTTGGCCGGACGGAGTACGCGCTTTCCATTGATGTCGTAGCCAATGTGGGGGAGATCGTCATACCAGTGAGACGGAACGTTTCCAATACGGTTTGGGTCCTAAGCACACGGCACACATGAATGGATGAAGAGTCATTGGGAAAAACACACATACATCCTCGGTGGACGAATCAGAATCGTACTCCGGTTCAATCTCTGGGTATACATGTTTCGGGTGACCAGTGATGTCAGAGATGACATTTTTCGACTTAGGGAATATGTGCAGGTCCGAGCTTGAGTCTGATTCTGAGCCTGAGGGTGAGCTCTCTTCGTCATCCTCACCTTCGTCCTCTTCCTCCTCCTCGTCACTTTCATCGTGGGATTCCCTATCGCTCTCCACGACAATCTCTGGAAACTCGTCGACCTCCTCATCCGATCCTTCACTCTCTTCCTTCTCTCCCTCGTGCTTTTCCTCGTCACTTAACATCTCTAATCTGACGGCCTCCGAAAACGCGCTCTTGTGGTCTTCATCCTGTTCGGATTCTTTCCTTTTCTTCTGGACAGCCCGTGCCATACCGAGTAGACACCAGAGGTTGCGGAAGATCCCAATTGACTTCAAGTTGCAAATGGACAAACTTAAGAAAAAGCGGGTTTACTTATGTAATCGCCCCTGAAGATATGACTGCATCTTTGAGGCTCTATACGCTACTATACGACTGGATAGTATTACACTGAAACATGTTTCTACAAGGAACCTGGACTAGATCACCGCCATACTATGTAACAATGTACCGCACCAAATCCAAAATCGCGGGGCTACTATGTAGTCACGTGATCGTCTCATTGAAAGAGCGTTTCAATTCGACTTTGTCGCGTTCATACCAATCACGATGGTGAACTACGGAGGAGGTACGTCGAGCGACAAGATAAACACCATGCAAGATACTCATGACGTTGCGCAGACGAAGTCTCTGCGCTCGTGGTCGACTTGGGCTCGTCTTCCATCCGCGCTGGCTATGCGGGAGACGATACTCCAAAGGCGATCGTATCCTCTTTTTACGGGTACAGGCCCACCACGGGCGACAGCGACGTTCAAATGAGTGATACGACAGGAGACGCCAACCCAGAAGGCCCGAAACCAAGGAGCGATGCAAAACTTTATCTCGGCCAACATGGCCCCTCGATTTGGAGAGCCGGTATGGAGATTGGCCACCCGTTCCGGGATGGACTCAGTCAGTCACCTCGCGCGTGAAGTAGACCTGGAGGCTAAAAATTTCGATCCTTCAGTATCCGACTTCAACCCGATCCCTGCTTTGATATCGCACGCCTTTGTCGACGTGATGCGCACTAATCCATCTGAACACCCCATTCTTGTCACCGAGCCCGCGTGGAACACCACTGCTAACCGGGAACGAATGGCAGAGATCATGTTTGAAGAATTCCAAGTACCCGCGTTTTATATCGCTAACACGGGTGTACTGAACGCGTAAGGCATCGGTCGCTCCACTCCTGTTTTCATATTGAGGCTACCGTCAGATTTGCTGCAGGGAAAGGATCCGCTTTGGTCGTGGATGTTGGCCATTCTATGGCAAGCATCACCCCTGTCGTTGATGGTTTTGTTCTCAGAAAAGGTAAGAATTTGTCGATAGTGGGTATATCTGGTGTTCATTGGTTTAGGTCTTGTTTATTCTGCACTTCCAAAACTTGTGCATGCGCATGCAAAGCACATTCTCGCCAGTCCAACACCGGTTCGAAGAGGTATCGAGCTCTACCCACATCAGCTGATCGCCACAAAAATTGTGCGAGAGTCCACTTTATCTTGTCTTCCAAGCGCTAAGGAGTGTCGTAGCCCGTGGAGCCGGGTGCTCCTGCACAATTTACGCTACGAGAGGATAGGCTTGCTGGGACCACAGATAGCTGGAAGTCATGGTACGAAAGCCGTGAGGTTGACGAATGGATTCAAAGCGTAGCTGGGGTCCTTGACCAAGGATGGAATGAACAGTAAGCTGGACCTGATTCCCTTTGTCATATCTTTCAACCAGCTGTCCTCAGAGCCGCCGCTTCTCGGCCGCCGCGTCAGTATGAATTTCCAACTGGGTACAATGCATACTTTGGCGCGGAACGCTTTCAAGTAGGAGAACAATTTTTCTATCACTCCCCACAACTTGTAGTATGCCTTGATCAGGTTCGATTTCAAATGTCATGCTGAATTCAGGACACAGGCTCAAAATCCAAACCTCCCCAAAAACATACCGGCATTGCTCTCGGAGTCTCTGCGTGCATGCGACCCGGACTTACGTCAAGTCCTCATGGGAAACGTTGTCCTCACTGGCGGAGGGAGTTTGTTCGCCGGTTTTGCAGACCGACTTGAAACCGAGCTGTCTCGTAACTTTCCTCACGTCCGTGTGACCCGCCATGCGAGATGCGACACTGACTGAGTTTAATATGTACAGGTAAAGATACACGCGCCTGGGAACCCCATCGAGAGGCGATACGGCGGATGGTTGGGGGGCAGCATTCTGGCAAGCTTGGGGACTTTCCACCAGTTATGGATAAGCAGAGAAGAATGGCAGGTTCGTTCGTTCCCCGTCAAGTGACGCCGTGCTTCTCACAAGATTTCTAGGAGCATGGCAAAGCGATCGTCAGCCAACGGTGTAAATAACGTGGTAATGGCCTCAAATGAAACTGGCGTTGACATGTTCCAAACTTCCTCCCCACGCGACCAGAAGTGGAGAATGTACATACTTTTCCCACCGCGCCTACGCGCTTGGCGTGAGCGCCAAATACGTGGAACCTTGCGTGGAACAATACGATTGGACAAACGAATACACAGGTGAATTCATGCGGGACGGTAAAACACGACTCCGCACCTCCCGCTTGATTGCCCCGCTAAAATATAATAACAAAACATAGAAAACCACTGATGCAATTGTATGGGGAAAGTGACAGAGCAACGTAATGGCAAGCACTACTTAAAACAACACTTTGGCTGAACTTGGAACATAAACAATTAGACAGGCCATATTTGCAAAGGAGGGGAAGTTACGTAAATGAGGTGCTAGCACCATGAGTCCATAACACCAATCGGCACCCGATAAGGTGAGAATATTGCAACAGTACACACCGAGCAGACGTCGGATCAACGAAAAAAGAGTGGAGAGTGGTTCAAGAGGAACACTAATTGGTCATTGGAGATGCGGAACCAGTATTCCATTTAGAACACTTCGATCGACTCTCGGCGCTCGCGTGCGTCCATGAGAACACCCAATCCGCCTATGGCCTTGCGCCTGATCCTCGTGGCAAAGTTCTTCGGTCCGAGCTCATCAGCACCAGATGGCGGGCCCCGAGGCTGTCTGAGGGGGTGGCTGACAAGCCTTTGAGGAAGAGACATGGCAGGTGCCTGGACGATATATGGTACGGGACGACCCATTCCGAGGCCATCATACAGTTTCTTCGTTGCCTCCTCTCGCGGAGAGAGAGGACTGGCCTCGTGTGAGGTCAAAGACTGCGGTGTGGCAGGGTTTGACTGAGACGTCGAGCTCGAAGACGACATGGCATCTTCATGTTCGCTGCCTGAATCAACAGCAACAATAGGAACATTGGATGCAACCATGGAAGCGAAGCTGAGCGGGCGAGGGCGGAGCTTACTGGCTGGTGCCAGAGAGGCTGCACGCTCTTCAGGAGGCGGCGTGATTTTGACACTGGGAGATGCGATGGAAGTAGCACGCAGGCCATTGAGGGCGGAATGAGTGGTATTTCCTCGCCTCCAGGAGGTGGCAGTATCAGACCTGGAGGGTGTGTTTTCCTTGGAGGCCTGGTAGGGTGGTGAGCCACCGCGGGCCAGGCCACCACCGAGTATGGTAGTCTGCTTGGGGGGCGACGAAGTCTGAGGGCCAGCTTCTGGAAACGACGGGAAAGCGATGGTGCTGGGTGGCAAACGGGCACCAAATCGGCCACCGAGGGTGGCGGTCATGGGAATAGGATCATCCTGCTGCGAGATGGCGGCGACGCCAAGCTGAGCCTTAAGAAGCTCTGCTTGGTTAGGCCGGCGGGCAGGTGGGGAATTTGAACGAAAGTCGAACGTGGTATTCGTGGGACCGGCAGAAGCAGGTACGAATCCGATGGGAGAGCGTCTAGCCTGCTGACGAAGAGCCTCTGCGAGGACGGCGGCTTGTACCTGCTGGTTGCGCTGAGCCTGGGCATTCTGATGGATGGTCAATACATGGGCGAGTGGATACTAGAGTGGACAGACCTGAAGACGTAGAATTTCGAGCTGCATCAACTGCAACTGCTGATATGCATTCAGCTGGGCATCAGCGGGAGGCGCCTGGTGATGGAAATGAGCGGGGCTGAATGGGACACTGTTGGGGTTCAAAGGCCTGTGTGTAGCACCCTGCTGGTGTTGTATGAAAGTGGTGCTTGTTGGATCGATGGGTGCAGTGAAGGGCTGGGATGCGTGACCAGAAAAGTTGTTGATGTACAAGTTGTTTGAGACGAGGTCGGAGAGGTAATCCATGGGGTCCTCTTCTGGGAAGACGGGACTGTTGAGAGCGGAGGAAGTGAAGTATGGCAGATTGAACGAAGATGCAGGTGCAAGAGAGAGAGGAGCGCTCATGGAGGAGGAGCGCACGCCGCCTGTGCGGAGACCATTGAGGAGAGAGGCGCGATTGGTGGTGGCCATGATATTAAATGATTGGTACAAGTAATGGGAGAAGAGAGGTATCGGAGAAAGTCCAAAGAAATAGTGGTAGGAAGACAAAAGAAAAGAAAGGAAAAAGGAAAAAGAAGAAGGGTGAGAGATGGATGGGGGAGGGGGAGAAGATGGGTGGAGGAGATCAACGAATGGCTGGCTGTAAAGAACAAAAAGAGACGACCGGACCCGAGCCACCTCCACAGCCCCTACAGATACTTTTTCGCACTCGTTCGCACCCGTCCGTCAAACACACCGCCTCGGATCGTCGTGTGTGCCGTCTGGAATGGGTTCAGCATCGCCTGCGGCGAGTCAGCGCACAGCGGCGACGACGATGACGGCGACCCCCACCTTGACATACAACTCCCACACCTCGTGGAAGAACCCCCGGATCCCCTCGTCGTTCTTGCTCTCGTGCAGTAGTACAAACTTGGTGTCTGCGTAAACCAGCCATCAGCGCAGGGCACCCGGCTGCCATCCGTCCCCCGACTCACTCCCAGGCGTGATAAATGCCGACACCGTCCACTCGTTGAACTTGTCCACCGATCTCAGATACCTGTCATAGCGCTTAGTCCACCGTGTCCATGCACTGCTCTTCGTCTTACATCGCGCTCTCTTTCCGCATCACATCCTCAACCATGTCCAGACTCGCGTTCGCGATCATCTGGATCACATGGCGGTCTTGTCCCCCTCCCATCCGTGCCCCGCCCCCCTGCACATGGTGTGATTGCGTCGCGCTCGATGCACCCGACAATGCCGTCAGCGTGCCCGCAAATGCGGATGTAGACCAGCTTGGTAGATTCGACGACAGCGGGTAGCTCGTCGTCTGTACAGGCTTGTTAGAGTAGTGCGTCAGACTGTAGATGGGCGTGTCCGACGGCGACAAGATAAACAGATGGTGCGACATGGTCAAGCCCAAGCTCACTGCTTTGTTGTCAGTTGTATGTCAATCCAGTACTTGAATGAACATGATTTCCTCCACTCTCCTGCGTTGTCGTGGCCTTCCTTTCTTTATCTCCCGGTCCTCCCACGTCCCTCGCCATCCTTCGTGGCTCTCCCTCCACTTTACCCCCACCCGCCTCGCCAATGCAACCCACCGTGACCTTGGTCGTTTTCGCGGTTCCAGTTCTTCATGGCGTCGTCCACCTCGTCCCGACTGGCTCGACTCACTAGACAGCAAGCTCATCTTCTATGCCATCATCGCCGTCAACGCTGGTGTATACCTCACTTGGGAGCTTGCAATGCAGACATATGTCCGTCGGTCGCGTTCTCTCCGTGCCAGACTGACCAATCGCAACACAGCGCACGACCGGCGACACTACCCTCTTGAGGTTCATGCTCGACAACTTTCGCGTCGATATGCGCAACGTATCCTCGGGTCGCATGTACGTGAACCTACTTTTGCCGTGCTTTCCTTCCACCAACGCTCTCTTGGTTAGATGGACTCTTCTCACCTCCTGCTTCTCTCATATGGAGGCCTCGCATGCCTTGTTCAACGGCCTGACCTTTTATTTCATGGCCCCCTCTGTCATGCAACTCCTTGGTAACAGGCACTTCCTGGCGCTGTACTTCTTGGGTGTGTTCTTCCGACTTCGTCGTGCCCAACCTTCCTGACCACAGGTCATCATCAGGTGGGATATCTGCCAGCCTTGCCAGCCTCGGGTGGAACCGCTTTTATAGACGCGAAAACGTGTCCTCACTCGGTGCCAGCGGTGGGATATACTTTTCTTAACTTGATCCTAATTTGACACGTCTCCAGGCGCAATTATGGCAACCATTGCCTTGTACTCATGTGCTTTTCCGCGCAATACTTTCCTCATCTTCTTTGTCATTCCTTGTCCGGCTTGGGTATTCCTCCCCGGCGTCCTCGTCTACGATGGATGGCGCAGCTTTTCAGACCAGGTGCGTTTCCTGTCGAACGGGCCACATGATTACGGGCCACTCATTTTGGATCAATAACCAGCGCACGAGGACTGACACGCCAGGACATGTTGGAGGACTCCTTTCTGGCATCGGCTATTTCTTATGGAGAGTGGCTCTTCGTAGATAATCGATAACCACGCCCAAAAACAGGTAAAAAGGAAGTACTATAGACATGTATGCGAGCGCTAGATCAAAAGGATGGTGAAGTATACTATGAAGTGGAAGTGACACTTGCGGATGGAAAATGTATATCGACAGAACAAGCGTGGTATGCAGTAAGGAAAGCTAGACAAAATGAATGGTTGCAAGGACAAAGGGAGATACTACACAGGCAAAACATTATCCACTCCCTTGCCTTGCTTTCAGCGGCGTGTTCATGATCTTGTCAAGCCTCCCCATCTGTGACTCGAGCTTTGTCATGCCAACAGCATCCGTAGAACCGGATGAAAAGTCGAGTTCGCGAGCGCCGTGTTTTTCGAAATAGTATGTGAGCAGATTTTTCTTGTTATCGTCCAGTCCATCTAGAAGCGCGAAGAGATGGGCCTCGTCGCGTAACACCAGCTGCGAGGCGATGATCGCAGCATATGCGGCCTCCCGAATGACGAGCGTTGTGGTATCGTTGAGTGCCTAGACGACAATCACTGCGATCAAAACTGCATTCGACCATATGTGTGAAAGGCGACACACCGCAATCAGTGTCTGCTTCAGGCGAGGTAGTTCCTCTTCTAGCACTTCGGTAGGAAGTCTCAGAATGAATTTGCCCAGTGCAATCAAGCCAAAGGCATGTGATCCTGCCTTGACGCCTGTATCCAATGCAGGTTCAGCGAGAAAACTGCGCAAGCTGCTATGCATTGTTGTTAAGCCATACACTGGCTCTATGCGTGCGCATAGCGCGTCCCGAATGGTTTTGGTTGCTTCCAGAACCTAGTACCATCTCAGGAATAGAAGAAGAGATTAGTGAGAAAAAACTCACATCAATTGCATTGCAACACCGCACTCTGAACAGCGCGGAGAAAAGTTCCCCTTCCCTCCCTTCGAGGAAGGCCGCTTGGTTTCCAAGGATTTCCCACACGACGATCAAGGCATATTCCAGTTGTTCGGCATCCTACCAAATCATGGCATCGAAAAAAGCGCGATTTTTGGAGGTGAACTGAGACGCACTCTAGTTGGCTCGAGAAATTTCAGTAACCCATCAAACAACCGGTCAAAACCTCTTTCTTTCGTCCACATGTCCGGAACAATGGGCGGAAGGGTACGCATGACTGGGATAATCGCAGACGGACTTGAGGGGAGCCCAAGGCGAGTGCTCAACGGGGAGGCAGTATCAGCGGGGATAGGATTATTTGAACAAAGCAACGCTAATTTCTGCAGGACGCGGACGTCAGCATCGCCTTCTTCTAGCACCGTCACAAACTCATGCAGTTCTTCTACTCGATCGGCGGGTTCCACACCCTTCAGTGGTGTTCCACGTTCAATTGCTGTGAAGAAAGGTCAGAACGTCGAGGAAAGGGCGATCGAATTGATAGTCACTAGAAGCTCGCTTCGACCACCACCCGTTTTGATGGCTTTGATCCTGCAAGGGCTTAATCAATGGCTCAGAGAGTTTCCTGCCATTCATTGGGCTGTTCTTGAACAATGCTGCTTGCCGAAAGATTGCAGCATTGCGGCTGTCCGGCGTTACCGGTGGCGCTAGACTTTTCTTGATCTTTGGAATAGCCGGCATCTTGGGTGGCTTTGGAGTGATGAGGTTGCTGCTCCCTAGGAGAAGCGAAGTGGGAATCGCAGAATGTACATTATCTTCTGCCTCCGGATCCGTTAATTCCAAAAGACGCTCAGCAGCACTTTGCGCCTGCTCGGCGCGCGCGCGGAGCGCATCCTCGACAGGTATTGGATCAGAAGGCTTCCCGGGGGAGTCGGAAAGTGCATTTGACGCGGTATTGGGTGTTGAAAGGCCAGACGATGGCGAAAATGAGGGGGCTTGGGAAGTGTGACTTGGAGCGGGAGGATACAACTTGTATGGTGTGGAGAAAGACATAACGTTCGTGGAGTCGTCCATGTCGGAGTCACTGTCATCTGGCACCGGGATAGTAGTGGCCAAGAGTAAGGAATCTTGATCGTCCAGGTCGGGCATCACGATAGATTGTCTAACAGGAATGGCCGCGGAAAAAAGAGGCGCGAGACGAAGATGGGAAGGATCACTAATTGACGTTGTAAGGGTTCCTTGTGGGGACTTGGAGGCTGCCGAGGATCGGACCGAGGATTGTGGAGGAGGGACAAAAGGCGAGGAAGTTCGTCGTCTCATAGCATCTACAGCAATAGTAGAGACCGAATCTGATGCCGTGCGGGTGTGTGAAGCAGATATCACTGAAGTGCTGACAGACCGCGGCATGGTTGTGTTATTAGAAAGAATCCGGGACCTAGGTGGTGTAGGAGGGGACAAAGATGAGCGAGGGGAGAACGAGGACCGGGACACGGGTGTCGGAGAACTTCGTTCATTGGCATACTTTCCAGACGGACTGCTAGGAGAACTGGTACCTCTCGATGGCGGAGAAGCTGTTCCTGCCGTGCGCGACGTCGACGTGGCTTGATGTCTAAGAGTTGGAGGTGCGTTTGCTATCGCTCTCGCCTTCGCACGACTAGCCGCGACAGCTGCCGCAACGCTACTTTTTTTCACGCTCGGTGTGGTTGGTGGAAGATTGGCTATACCACTTGGATCCGGGCACACTTTTTCCAACTGCTTTCGCGCTGTTGCATCCAACGCCTCGATTATCGCAGTTGCCTTGTCGTGCCACACACTATCGAAAACCCAGAACATCCCACGTGCGCTCTCTCGAACAGCAGGATTAGGGTCCCCAAGTGCCTTCTTTACGGACTTCTCCAGCAGTTCTAATCCGCCAGCGGATTCGATGTATGACTTTGAGCGATGGCCATGCACTTCTATATATGTCTTGATATGACCGACCACATATGTGCGAGACTGCACAATTTTTTCGTGTAATGTGTTCCACAAAAGGGGTAATAGGGTGCGAGGATGAGCGGAGGCATGATGAATAACAGACGAAAGCGCTTGTTGCGCTTGTTGTGCTGTGATCTTCTTTGTGAATCCTGCCATACGGAGTAGGTTTGTGAAAATGGTTTCACAAAACGGATCGATGCTAGTGCCAAGGGCAGTAGCCAGCTCTGTATACATGGAGCAGGTATTGGCAGAAACCGTCGTTCTCAGACTTGCAAGCTGAGGAAGAGATGTTAGGAAGGTGGCAACCTCGGAAGCAAGAACTCACGGTTTTCAACGAGGCTTGGATAAATCCGTCCTTGAGACACTGGAAAAAAGCGTCCGGGTATCTTGTATGGACGTCTCCTCTGAGCATTCCTCGGACACGCTGTATGCCTCTTTCTCGTGCAGCCCAGTTATGTTCAGTCTCCTTGCCCTGATCATTGATGCACTCAAAGAGGACAGTTCAAGAACTACCAGTACACATACCTCAAAGGTTTTCACCATGGCTGCGAACTCATTTTCTAGGTCCCGAGCTGACGCAATCTAAGGCACAGTCAATAGGAAGTAACGGATCACGGTATATGCGACTCACAAACGCAGGTTCGACGGTGCTAGCAGTCTCGCTTGGAGGCTGTGGTAAAGGAGGGGAGACGACCATTGCTGTCCTGCTAGGTGGCCTGTGCTGTTCTTTGACATTTCCGTGACTGACTGCACGGACTATCGGTGTAGCAGTCGGTGGTCCAGTTGAAGGAGCCCCGACTGCGGGGCGTCGATTCTGTAACATCAGACTAGGAGGGATGTACTCCTTTGCTCCGGCGTCTCCGTTTTCTGACCCTTCACTCAAAGGAGTGCTTGCTCCTGTGCTCCGATTGCTACCCATGAGCTTGCTTAGGACGTTGTCGACGATCGCCTTCCTGACCCCCTTCTTTTTCATCTCCTTCTTTAGGTCAGCACGAGCAGCATCAGTGACACTGGGACCCGTGAAAAGTTCGATGATGGAAGGGGTCGCGCATGCGCGAACGTTGCCATCGGTATCTTCCAACGCATCCACCAGAAGCGAAAGGTATGGGCGGATAGGGAAAGTATGATGAGCCCTGCGAATGTTTACCAGCACCAAAATTGACTGGCGAGAAACATTAGTCAGCTCTTGTGGATGCATGGGCGGGATCTCACCTGTTCTCGAACCCTCCAAACTTTACTGGAGAACCCATTTTCTCTTAAAAAGCGTTCAAATATTGCGATGGGTGGCTCGGGGCCTTTACCACCACCAAGTTTGGATGTCGATGGGGAGGAACGGAACGCGAATCCACCAATGATGATGAGGGTTTCGCGTGCTTTCTCACGTGCTTTCTCGCGCGCATCCCCGAGTCTTTCGAATACACCCGGGGACGGAAGAAAAGAACTCATGACGTGTCGGAGGACAGTGATATCATAACTAAACCCGCCTGTTGAAGAGGTGGAAGAAGAAGAAGAAAACGGACGCGCGCTGGCGTTGGGAGTGCCGTTGGGCCGATGTATAATAAGGGAAAGAAGCGAAGGGATGGCCGAAAGGGTTGCGGTCGTGAGGTGTTGGTTTGCAATACGAAGACAAGCTTTGAGAACGGCGATGACGGGTTCCGGATCCGCGATCTGCAGCAACGAGCCATGAGGCAGCTCAGCGAAGGAAGAGGCATATTCAGAGTGTCGTGCACCTCTATGCCAGTTTCGAATTCAGCTTGGAGTTTTGTGACAGCATCGAGTTTGATTTCAACATCTGAGGCAGGCGTGAACGACTTGTTCGGAACCAAAAATGAGAAAAGCGGACCGCTGTTTTTGCATTGGTTTACGAGTTTGTCGAGCCGGTCGTTGCTCATGATAGTCTAAAGAAGAGAGAATGAATAGGATATGGAAGGGGAGAAGGAACTTAGACGAGCCTGAGCTCAGTAAAAGACTTAATTGGCTGGATTATCATGTGGCGGAGAACAAGGAGTTTCTCGGCAAGTTGATGCGGGCAACCACAAAATAATTTATACGGTTACACGTTCAAAAGTATCTACGTTCCTCGAGCCCAATATTCACGACTTTCTGTCAGAGTGTCCGAGCGACTTGCCAGGTTGGATATGGTCGCGGACGCGTTGCTTCTGTGCAAAAGTGAATACGACTCCGAGTCCATGCGTGGCATCGTCCTACTCACCAGTGCTTTGAGTTCTGGGAAGCCGCCATTGACTTTACGATCCCACATCAAAATGGGAGGGCCATCTCCAACCTCGAGCCAGACACGGAATCGACCAGCAGTATCATCAGAATTCAACGGTATGACCGAGATCGCCGCGAGGGCGGGAGGCGGAAATGTCAAAAGTAATTCCGTCGACATCCATGTGGCTCGATGCAGCCTGTCAACGGATTGAGACTGTGTGCTTGTCATGTCAGCAGGCACTCGTACCAGCGACACTATGGGGACGTCAGATATGCAAACTTGGAAATAGACGCCGCGTACCCTATCGCAAAACTCGATAACGATGCGAGGGTGTGGGAGAGGACTCGGTGGGACAAAGTGGATTGGATCAAGTACCTCCTGGCTAGGCTCCTGTGTAGTTGAAGTGGTCTCCGCCATCGTCAGTGGTCACTATCAGCGACTCAGTCTCGTCAACTCTGACCACGTGACGCTATCTCAAGTGTGGACGCGTTGTTTGGCCAACAACGCGTCTGCCTCACTGCTTGTCCTCACGACATGGATGTGCCCATCTCTGCAGAAAACCAGCATCGAGCTAACGAACCAGTGATATGGACTGTCCATGGTATGTCCCACCTTCCCAAATCGTGGAACACACAATTCATTCGTCTCAATCTGCAGTCGAGGTTCGCCTTGCCTCAAAGGCACGAAGAAGGGCGGACATCGTACAGGACCTCGTACGCGACTTTATCACTAGCTCTTTTGAGAGTCTCATCCTCCCATCAATCTTGAGTGGCTGGGACACTGACTCAACCCTGGCATCCACTGTTGAACGCATCGCAGTCTCAGAATCATCCTGTCCATCAACCTCTCTCTTCTTGAACGAAATCTCGCTTCAGATACACACTTATCAACCATCCGAGAATGATACCATAGAAGAGTATGCGAATGGCGCAGGTGACGGCGGTGGGGACGTACTCGCAGCAAGTGTCTGCGAATTACCTTGCAGATCCTGGGAAGGGTTATGGGAGGGCTTGATATACTCAGATAACATAAAACTGAAGCTTCTCGACTACATATATGCTACCCTCATCCTCAGCGATGCTAACGTCGACTGTACGTATGTGACCTTTGTCGGAGGCTTGTCGCTGACCACACCCAGTCAATCTCGTTTCGTGGAACAGAGTTGTACTTCTTCACGGACCACCTGGAACGGGAAAAACTTCTCTTTGTAGAGCACTAGCTCAAAAGCTTTCGATACGACTATCGCATCGGTGTGTCCCCTTTCACTCCTCGTTGTATGCTTGTTAAGCTCTCATATGACAGCTACTCACAGGCACGTCTCTTGGAGATCAACTCTCACTCACTCTTCTCTCGATGGTTCTCGGAGTCAGGAAAACTTGTCCAACGACTGTTTAATAGCATCATGGAAATGGTCGAAGACGAAGATTGTTTTGTCGTCGTCCTCATTGGTCCGTTACTTTAGTAACCGCGTGTATGTGGGAACTTACATTGGCATTGCCCACTAGATGAAGTCGAGTCCCTAACAGCTGCCAGAGCGGGAGCCATGGCAGGCACTGAACCATCAGATGGCCTACGAGTCAGTGGAACTCTTGGCCCAAGATCCTAATCTGAATATAGCTCAGGTAGTCAACGCGCTCCTCACCCAACTTGACAAACTCAAACACAGAAAAAATGTCTTGGTAATGTCAACTAGTAATCTTGCCAAAGCTATAGGTTTTTACATCCCACCCTGTCGCTGATCGGCGCAACCACTGACAAAGTCGATAGATTCTGCTTTTGTTGACAGGGCAGATATTGTTCAATACATCGATAACCCCCCTCGCGAGGCCATTTACGAGATTTTGCGTAGTTCACTCTGTGAATTCGTTCAAAAGGGTATCGTACAGGAGGTGGTCAGTTAAAACCGTCCACCCACACATTGAAAATCACTGATTACTTTAGTAGTCTGTGCCTTCGTTACAGGACGCATTGTATATGGAAAAGTACGTCGATACTCAGGAGCATAAGATTGGGGAGGCACTCCTTGGGCTCGCGGCCAAGTGTTGGGTATGCCATCCTTCTCTTCGCTGTGCTGGTCACTAACCTTGTGTGCATGACCATAGGAGCAGAACCTCTCAGGTCGTGCTCTGCGACGGCTTCCCGTCCTCGCTTTAGCAAGATATATCGGTAGCGGTGTCACTGCATCAAGCATACACACGTTTCCTCCGAACGGACATTCATCCAAGGGCGCTCTTCATTCAGATATTAACGTGTGGCTGAATGCTATGGAGAAGGTCGTCAGCGATCGGGTGGCCGAACATAAGAAGTTGGCATAGTTCATCACGATGTATTGCGTACAAGATAGATGTTGAAGATGGGTCATCAAGAATACTAAGCTCACGCTTGTTGCTGTTAACCAAGCAATGCAGCCGGGTTGTCGTAGTATAGGAATGCACTGTAATCCAATTTCCTGACTACCCATGGAGGAGCTACAGTTTAATTTCCATGAAACGAGGGATCAACTAATGCGTGCGTCAGATAAGGCCATCGTATGCAGGGAAAAAAAGTCAACCCACAAAACTCTATCGGAGGGACCAATGGCCGGCTCCCTATGGCAGAGGCAGCCAGTCCTTTCCCCGCAGCCAATTGCCCTGACGGTACTTTTTCCAAGCCTTGCTTCAAAGACGGGCTCTCACCATCGACCGTTCTTTTTTCATGAAAGTTCACCATTGCTGCCCAGTCTTCGCGCGAGACGACGGATCGACCGCTTTCTGTGCGCAAATACAGGTTTTTCTGGTTCCACACTCGACGTCCGAGTCGTTCCTTGACACGCTGAGTCTTACGGGCGAGAGCCGGGAGGTACTCTTGGGTGTAGAAGTTGGCAATGTCTTCAAAGTCTTTCTGAAGGATATTCAGATGGACAGACACGTCAAAGTATTTGACAGGGGGAGGTGGTTCCGGACGTGTCAAGGAAGGCGAATCCGCAACATCAAGAGTGTGGGAGGGTGAGGAGGATGGCATGTCGACGAGTGTTTCCTTGGGCAGTGCTGATGAGTTTGGGTGAGATGGATCATGGTCTGGTGCCAGAGGTTGTCGACCCTGCCGCTGCAACTCCCGCAGCTCACCGTAGTACGCTATGTCGTTCTTCTTCCTTCTATACGTCTGACGCGCGATGTACCCCACAAATCGCATCAACTGCATATCTTTATCCCTTTTCGCTGACCCAAATACGGACAAGAGCATGTTCCTGTTGATGGCGAACTGAGGAGCCGGCGTTTTGTACGGGGTATGATATATCTGTGTGCGGACAGCTCTGTCCACCACCCGGTCAAGCCTGAATGCTTGGAAAAGGTAGTGTCGTGTCAGAGTTGAGTGACTTGCACGGGACAAGTGTTTGAGCAGAAGATGGTAAGTGGTCGAATTTGGCTTCGCATGTGGAGTTTGGTGAGGCTGGGTGGAGGCAGGGTTAACGACGCCGAAATCATCATCATCATCAAACTCTAGAGAATAATGTTGACTGGCTTGTGGAGGCAGGGGTTGTGTGAGCACCTCAAAAGCCTGAACGAGTTTGGAAACGTTTCCAGACCGTCCAATCATATCAATGACGGTGTTGAGTGCGGGAGTAGAGAAAGGCTTGAAGTTGGGTAGTAATTGGGGAATGCCGGCCTCGACGGCTGCACTCTGGTCCCATTGCAGTGGTAGGTGGTCAGGGAAGTCCAAGTCAATCCCATACACCCATTTCAGCAGTTGCGAGAAGATAGCCTGGTCCGCGGTTTCCTTTGAGATACGCGTCACGAGGTCCAGAATGGCAGACGTGAAGGGTATATCCAGAGAGCTCATGTCGTTCAGCAACGTCTTGCAAAATGTTGCGCAGTCGGACTGTGTCCTCGTCCTCCGAGATTTGTACATGGGAAGGGTGAGTCGATGGGCTATAGACTGGAGGGCAAGACAAAAGGTCCGAGTGTCGGGCTGGAGCTTGAGGGTGTGTCTGAGCTCATGATAAACGTTCATAGAGCCATATAGATGACCAACAGCCGCGAACTGCTCCAGAACGCAGTTGTAGTCATCTAAAGAGGGCTTATGCGCTATGGAGCGAATGTTGCGCATGACGGCCTTCAACCTGGCTTCATATAGATGCGGCGCGCGAGGAGGCGCAGGACCTTGCATACGTCTGGCAGCGAATGGACGAAGGACGGAAGGGTGAGGAACGCATTTCCGAAGGACCTTTTGGTGGATTTCAAGAGGAAGACCGCTGTAGTCCAGTGCGCTGGCAAAGTCAACGTATTTTGCCCAAACTGTTGAGCAGTCTGCGCCATCTTGAGAGAGTGCGGTTCTGAGAGAGGAAAGCTTGCGATCACGAATAGCATCACGACCAGTGCTCGACTCGGCGGGGAGTGTGGGTTCCACAACGCTTAACGCTGGTACTGTTGCGGCGAGGTGAAGTAGGCACCGGTGCAGCAAAGACAGTCGAGGCTTGTTCGCGGTTCGGAAGCTCGTTATGGATCTCTGCATGACGCGTGCATGGAGATGAGAGTATTGTGTCTATGGTTGTGGATTCGCGCAATTGCAAAAATTCGCACGTGGCCGCAAGAACGTCGATCTCAAGTCCAAGCAAGTAGGGAAAAAACCAATCTACACTAGTTCTAATCTATGTTTAGTCCTTCAAGTGCAACCCAGATTCTCACAGCTTCCTGTAGACGACCAGCCTTTCTAGCACCTTCTCCCAACCCTCTCCGAGAGCCTTGGCATAGTGCTCTGGTTTGACGAAGAACGGCGGGCCTTCCTCACCGACGGATAGGTTGAGTGGAAAGACAAGTGTGATGAGGTTACCACCAAGCTTTAGCAGTGCAGAAACTTGCTTGCCCCAACCACTAGTGGAGTGGCGGCGAAGAAGCTAGCAAGCCGGTCGCCGCGGTTGCAGAGCCAAGAGTAATTCTACTCACGTGTAGACCAGATCGGAACGTTGAGCGTTAGAGGCTGAAAATTCAAAAAAGTCGCTACCTCGAATGACACTTTGGAGCCTGGAACCCCTGAAGGATTTCTATCGAAATGACTGGCAGAGGTGAGTGAAATGTTGCACCCGAGCCGCTGCGTCTTACTCGCGTGCAGCTTAAACTACTGACGACGAAATATCGATGGCCAACGCGTCGAGTCCCAGATAAGACATGGTGAAGGTTGCATCGTAACCCTGTTTCACGTGAAGTCTCGATCGGTGACTGAATAGCCCGAGCAAAGCCTACCCTTCCACACCCTGCGATAAGTGCACAACCAACCTTGGGAAGATCAAGTTCGTTGGACAAAATTAAGTCACGGAGCGCAGCCTGAACATCGCTCGAATCCCATGGCATGAGTTCAATTCTTCTATGAGAGTGACGGGGTTCTCTTTCATCAGGCGGACAAGTTCTTTGTTAGCGATCTAGATGGCTTCGGAAGGTGGTGCGGCCACGCTTTTGATTGGTCTCTTGGATTATATCGACTCTTATGGTTTGTGTGAAGAAGGATGATCAGCTGAGTGATCGATAGCAACGGCTCAAGAATGGCCAGAAGTAGCTCACAATGCCGCGGATGACAGGACCGTGGCAGAGTAAATTCATGTGCAGGCGTAAAGGATGACTTCCCGAAAATGGCAAGTTCTGGCATTCCTGGTCCGTGCGCGAGGCGGCGAGGTATATAAGCCGTGGGCAGACAAGAATGCACCTCATACTTACCTTGATGGCGCAT
This sequence comes from Xanthoconium stramineum, assembly GCA_038090315.1. Lineage (NCBI taxonomy): Eukaryota > Fungi > Basidiomycota > Agaricomycetes > Boletales > Boletaceae > Xanthoconium > Xanthoconium stramineum. The sequence goes on from JBBPMO010000053.1 coordinate 40,147, forward strand.
GCCCCTTCATGTATCTGGGTGTGCGGGCCGTTGGGACCTTCCATAGCACGGCGACCCTGTCCATACAGAGGGTAATTGCAGTTTGTATGGGCTTCGGCTCATGCACTGTCTCAATATTTTCCTGTCCTGCCATGGCCACTCTGGCTGGGCAGGCCTCTTTTTTTGCTCTTTCTTTATCCTAACCCTAACCCTATGTACATAACTGTCTTAATCTGGTAATTGTAAACTGCTCTCCATACAGTCATGTCGCATGCACCTGATTCGTCACAATTGTCTGTGTCGCCCCCGCTGTCTGGTTTGCAGGGCGATTCATAGCTTGAGCTACACGGTCTCGCAAATGCATTCTACAATCTGGGCACCACTGTCATCAACGACTCTACCAGAGAGCGCGACAAACCGGGAGGAGGCAAGTAAGTCGGCCTTCGAGCGTACGCCGCTACAACCGCCTGCTGAATTTAACTCACGTTGTTCACGACAGCAACGAAGTGATCAACTATATTGCAACGATCGATGACATGGCCCAGAACATTCGGACCATGGTTCCTTTCCAGGTCCTACAAGACATCGACAATGCAAGGAATCCCATGCAACTGACAGAGAGGCTCGAGAGGGCCGCAACTGAAAACCAATTCATGAATGGGAAGATTGCCGCCATTGATGTGAGTTCCTTGGTTGAGTTTACAGGCATCCCTCATCGTCAGCCTCAGTCTTATCGCCGGTTGTTGAATGAGGCACTTGTGAAGAACTTTCCCGAGACTGCAGAGTACCTCCAATCCGAGCCGAGTGTAGTGTCACGGAGTGCTCTCCATTCGCCAGCTCTATTGCCCTTGTGATCATGGAAACAAGCCTCCCGACTTCGTCACTTCTGTCGTTATCCATCACTTAAAGCCGTGTTTCTGGCTGGCACACCCATCGTCACCTCGTAGATTTCCCAACCTAAGGCACGTCCCTGATGTAACCCTGCCATGGCTAGGCAAGTTAGCGCACATCAATAGTTGACCTGTATGCGCGTCTGCTGCAGCTGAACATCGGGGTCGACGAGAATCGAGTCAGTCGCGTTCTTCAAAGTATAAGTATATGGCCAGCAGGTGTGCAAGATTACACACGACACCGTCGATTGGCAACCTTGTTATACATCACTGGCAATAGCTTGAGAACGGTGATAAACGTTCATAGAGCCATATAGATGTCCAACAGCCGCGAACTGCTCCAGAACGCAATTGTAGTCATCTAAAGAGGGCTCAGTGTGCGCTATGGAGCGAATGTTGCGCATGACGGCCTTCAACCTGGCTTCATATAGGTGCGGCGCGCGAGGAGGCGCAGGACCTTGCATACGTCTGGCAGCGAATGTTGCGGCGAGGTGAAGTAGGCACCGGTGCAGCAAAGACCGTCGAGGCTTGTTCGCGGTTCGGAGGCTCGTTATGGATCTCTGCATGACGTGTTCATGGAAATGAGAGTATTGTGCCTAAGGTTGTGGACTTGGACTTGGACGCTCGCAATTGCAAAAATTCGCACGTGGTTGCAAGAACGTCGATTCTCAAGTTCAAGTAGGGAAAAAACAAATCCACACTAGTTCTAATCTATGTTTAGCCCTTCAAGTGCAGACCCAGGTTCTCACAACCTCCTGTAGACGACTGGCTTCTCCTGACCCATATGCCGTGGGATCGAGTTTTCCCGAACCTCATGTAGGACCTTCTCCCAGCCCCCTCCGAGAGCCTCGGCATAGTGCTCTGGTTTGACGAAGAATGGCGGGCCCTCCTCATGGACAAGTAGGTCGAGCGGAAAGACAAGTATGATGGGATTACCGCCAGGCTTTAGCAGTGCAGAAACTTGTTTGCCCCAATCACTAGTGGAGTGGCGACAAAGAAGCTGACAAGCCGGTCGCCGCGGTTGCAGAGCCAAGAGTAATTCTACTCACGTGTAGACCAGATCGGAACGTTGAGCGTTAGAGGCTGAAAATTCAAAAAAGTCGGCTACCTCGAATGACACTTATGGAGCCTGGAACCCCTGAAGGATTTCTATCGAAATGACTGGCAGAGGTGAGTGAAATGTTGCACCCGAGCCCGGGCCGCTGCGTCTTACTCGCGCGCAGCCTGAACTGCTAATGACGAAATATCGAAGGCCAACGCGTCGAGTCCTGTCTCGCGTGAAGAGTCGATCGGTGATGGAATAGCCTGAGCAAAGCCTACCCTTCCATAAGTGCATGACCAGCCTTGGGAAGATCATGTTCGTCGGACGAAATTAAGTCACGGAATGCAAGCTGAACATTGCCCGAATCCCTAACTCCAATTGTCCTATGCGGAGACATGTTGCATTCATTTGCATCTGGGATACAGATCATGCTCCCAGCCAGTGATGGGGCTCTCTTTCATCAGGCGGACAAGTTTCTTGTTAGCGATTGAGGTAGCTTCAGAGGGCTCCTAATGCGTCTTATGGTTTGGGCTAACAAGGGTGATCAGCTGAGTGATCGATAGCAACGACTCAAGAATGGCCAAAAGTAGCTCGCAATGCCGCGCATGACAGGACCGTGGCGGAGCAAATCAGAAGAGCCGTCGTGTGCAGGCATAAAGGATGATTTCCCAAAAATGGCAAGTTTCGACATTCCTGGTCCGTGCGCAAGGCAGCGAGGTATATAAGCCGTGGGCAGACAAGAATGCACCTCATACTTACCTTGATGGCGCATGCCCCTTCATGTATCTGGGTGTGCGGGCCGTTGGGACCTTCCATAGCACGGCGACCCTGTCCATACAGAGGGTAATTGCAGTTTGTATGGGCTTCGGCTCATGCACTGTCTCAATATTTTCCTGTCCTGCCATGGCCACTCTGGCTGGGCAGGCCTCTTTTTTTGTTCTTTCTTTGTCCTAACCCTAACCCTATGTACATAACTGTCTTAATTTGGTAATTGCAACTATTCTTCGTACAGTCATGTCCCATGCACCTGACTCGCCGCGATCGTCTGTGTCGCCCCCGCCGTCGGGTTTGCAGGGGGATCTAGAGCTCGAGCTACACGGTCTCGCAAATGCACTCTACAATCTGGGCACCACTGTCATCAACGACTCCACCAGAGAGCGCGACAAACCGGGAGGAGGCAAGCAAGTCGGCCTTCGAGCGTACGCCGCTACAACCGCCTGCTGGATTTAACTCACGCTGTTCACGACAGCAACGAAGTGATCAACCATCTTGCAACGATCGATGACATGGCCCAGAGTATTCGGACCATGGTTCCTTTCCAGGTCCTGCAAGACATCGACAATGCAAGGAATCCCATGCAACTGACAAAGGAGAGGCTAGAGAGGGCCGCAACTGAAAACCAATTCATGAATGGGAAAATTGCCGCCATTAATGTGAGTTCCCTGGCTGAGTTTGCAGGCATCCCTCATCGTCAGCCTCAGTCTTATCGCCGGTTGTTGAATGAGGCACTTGTGAAGAATTTTCCCGAGACTGCAGAGTACCTCCAATCCGAGCCGAGTGTAGAGGTGCCTATGGATGCCTGATATGTCACGGAGTGCTCTCCATTCGCCAACTCGAACGCGTGCAGTTCCAATTACGTGTGATGGAGCACACGAACGCATACAGCATACTGTCTGGGCCGGCCTCTATTGCTCTTGTGATCATGGAAACAAGCCTCCCGACTTCGTCACTTCCGTCGTTATCCATCACTTAAAGCCGTGTTTCTGGCCGGCACACCCATCGTCGCCTCATAGATTTCCTAACCTAAGGCACGTCTCTGATGTAACCTTGCCATGGCTAGGCAAGTTAGCGCATATCAATATACGTAGTTGACCTGTATGCGCGTCCGCTGCAGCTCCACATCGGGGTCGACAAGAATCGAGTCAGTCGCGTTCTGCAAAGTATATATGGCCAGCAGGTGTGCAAGATTACACACGATACCGTCGATTGGTAACCTTGTTATACATCACTGACAATAGCCCGAGAACGGTACGGGGTACGACTCGCCTGATGTTATCGTGTGGGCACATAAGACTTATCAGTGACAACTTGTGGTGAACGAACCGTTGACGAACATCTTTATACTAAGTGTCACAGTCCTTACTTCCCTATCGCGTCACCCCCAATATCTCCATGGATGTTACGCTGTTACCCCGAATCACCTGGGATGATGGGTGAATGAGAACGGAATCAGACAACAAACGGTGAGAGATCAAGCCTACCACCGTGCCGATTGGATGTTTTTGGGCGGGAGTGGTCTCTTCGAGGGCGTCGTCGATGACAAGGTTGAGGAAGAGATCATAACCACGCAAAGTACCGCTGACTTTACGTCCACCCTGGAGATGAACGAACAACTTCTTGTCCATGAACTAGAAGAGTTGAAGAAGTGATACGGATCCATGATTACAAGTTAACAGACCTTTTTGAGCTCTGGCTGAGATGCTTTGGACATTTTGACTGATACTAATGTTGATTGCAAAGTGTTGGACGCGTTCCAGTGGTTGCTTTGCCTTGTTTGGCTCTGAATCATACCGAGTTTGACAGCAAACATCGACCAGACCGTCACAAGTCCTCATTTCATTGGCTATCACGACCAGCGTTGTACGGGAAAAAAGGCAAGTAGAAAGAAAAGAAAAGATATCGAACACTCACTTTGTCCAAAAGTCTCAAAGTCAGTCTCCTGTTTATCTGCCCCATTCAAACGCGCTGCTGATTGACGTCGTGTTTATCGGTAACTTAAGGCGGTCAGTACATCGGTGGTGTGGTGCATCGGATAGATGGCCACGCCAACTTCTCGGACCGTGCCAAGTGGCCCAAACCAACCTGGCCAAGGTTCTCCTCGTACGAGAGACTGGAGTTCCCTGAAGCCAGGCGAACCAGGCTCAGCTTTCCGTGGAATCAGTCGGGGAAGGGGTGGTCGAGGTGGTGGTGTCAGGGGCGGTCGAGGTGGAGGCCATCCACCAACCAATTCAGGTCAGAAAAGCAGTGGTCAACCGGATACAATCAACCACACGCCATCCCCGTCGACAACAGTGCCCTCTGTCTCGCGCAAGCCCCCTGTGCCGCCAATCCCAACTGCGACGCCTAATGGCGCATCAGGGAAAGTTGTCAATGGATCCGCCCAGCGCGGCGGCCGGCCCAAACCGGGCACCCGCAAACCATCTCGGGCCGTCCCTGCTGTCGTAGTCGCACCGGCCTCTCCTTCCGAAACTTCCCAGATGGCTCCACTGACGCCCTCTCGATCTAATCGTCGACGCAACCCTCAGCCAGGAAAGGGCGCAGTCACAAAACCCCCCCCTGCTGTCAAAACACAAAAATCGCAGGGTGGCTCCACACCTACATGCCAGACAATTGTGCGCAAGGATATTCCGCCACACCTCGTGGCTGCTCACGAGGCAGAGATTCGCCACGACATCGACGCTTTGGTGGAACGTGTTCGGGCCGTTGCGATGGCCGAAAATCGTCCAACGACCCCTGGCAGCCACATCGATTGGGCTGGCGATGAGGATGACTCCCTGCCAGATCTAGACGACTGGGGGGTTACAACAAATGCAATCTGCGAGGAAGGTCAAAACGAGGAGATTTCTCCCATCTTGGCAGACACTCTGAAACCGCTGCCCGAGCCAAATTCAGAGGCCGACCAGGAAGAAGAACGGGAAATGGAAACTTATGACACGCCATCCGAGCGAGTTGAGTCACCCAAAGAACCTTCTCCCCCGCATAGTCCTACGCATGGAGCCATCGTGTCGTCTAGCGCCCAGCAGGCTTCAGAACAATGTAATATAGTCCCCACAGGCGTGGAAGAATCGTCATCGCCCGCTCTTCCCGACGGAAAGCTTCCTTTACATCCCTCCCTACCACCCAAACCTGTCGCAGCTATGGAGAGCTTGCGTGGTCGAGGTAACTCCACTAGTAAACCATCCGGTCTTCCCCCCAAACCTCCCGTGGTTGCTGAGGAAACAATCACGGCGAAAACCGAGGGGTTGGTCGAGTCGATTCATGCACCGTCAGCGGAAGAACGCCTCGCATTGGAGGGAATGTCTGGTGCATCCTCTAGTGAACGAGGTCTTGCTGCTTCGATCCATGCATCTGCACCTGGTTTGCCAGGGTCCCATTCCGCCCCTAGCCTTCTATCCAGTCAATCTACATCCGCCGTCCCTCGCACTCACTCGCGCTCGCAAACGGAAGGTCGTCCCGGAATTAACCAGCCGAATACTTCCCATCGACGTGGCAGATCAGGCGCCACCTCGCCGCTTGGAAGACACGTCCACACCCACGGTCGCAATCATTCCACACCTGCTGGAAGTGCAGGCTCGCGGCCCCCACATGCTTCTCGCCCCATCATAACGGGCGAGGCGATTTCTAGGTTGGCTCGGACGATTGGGGGAGTCGGACCCACTCCCCGTACACAAGCGATCCCCGTTACAAAAGATTCTACCATTTCATCATGACATCTGACTTGCGACCCATATCCTGATCTATACGCACTGCTATAGATAAACTTGTTTGATTACTTGCTCTACATTCGCGCTTTTCGGTTGGATAAATAAATCTTGATCTCGTCACACCTAGTCCTAAGCATATACCCATTGCATCCCTACTCTGTCACATTCGACCTACCTATACTTTGTTCTCATGAACTAAGATGCATGTACCATACGTTACAAAACTTTTATTCTTCGCTAGCTAACGCAGATCACTGGGAACGTGTATAAGAGCCTTATCCTGTGCTGGAATACGACAGTTCGAGTCCGATAGCTTTGATCGGTTTCGAACGGCTTGATAGGTCCGAAACAACACCCAAGCTGACCAACATTTGCTTCAACCGTCCTTCCCACAACAACGACACAGTCTATGGGGGAGTTGAGCGAGAGTAAAACGAGATAGGGAGCATGTGCAACACACATTGTTAGTCGATATCCTGGTTTTCACGACCCCTCGAATGTCTGAATTTGAGTGAGGCGACCCAGGAGGATGATTTGGATCGGGAGGCCCCACAGCATCGTTGTCTGAGATCGGTTGTGAGAGGGCACGCCGCATCCACCATTCTGCCCCCATGGTCCACTCGCTATCATAGCTGTAGACATTGAAGTCAAACCTCGAACACAACGAAAGGTCCCGGGAGACTTTGGCGGCATATGCGGTTGACACATGGCCCATCATCGGATTGAACAAGGCCGTGATCGTGGTAGGTGGCTGAGACGGTACCCCACGAGATGATGAAGACGACTCTGTTTCCGAGAGTGTCGTGAATCGTATCCCAGTTGACACTGCAAAAGAAGAATCAAGCATAGTCTGGTCAGAACAGAGCGATCCACGTACCTCCCGCGCTTTTCTCCTTTGCACTGACGTAAAATTCTGCTCCAGCAGAGACACGACCCTTGAGTCCACCCCCAGTAGCATCTTCCTCGTCCACGCGCTTGGGCCGAGGACGGACCGAGGGGCTAGCATCCTCGGAAGGCTCTGCAGGGTTGCCGAGCCTGCCAAAATTATGCAACACGCGTACGCCCCACATTCCATCTTCAGCACTCCATGTATACTCGGTGCACCATTTTCCAATGTCGTGTTGCAGGCTGAACATGATGTTACTCGCGTTTTCTCCGCGCGCTCTTCCCTCTCCGGTGAGGCTCGATCGCGGGTCGGATATGGCAGCGACCAGAGCCTGTACAGTGGGAGATAACCGGGTCGTATACAGCGCATCCAATCGACCGGAAGGAAGGTACAGGCGACCATAGAGGAGATAATCTGTCGCGGAACCCTGTCGGTCAACGTTTCAAGACGACGGTGCAAAGAAATAGCAGACGGAGACATACCCCGCGAATCGACACGCTGGCCTGCAAGCCATTCCTCCTTGCCCTCCGGTCGTTTAGGTTGGCTGTACAATTTGAATCGCTCGACCATGTCCTTGAAACGGACGTTCCCCGAGTTTTTGATATCTAGCTCGCATGAAGTGAAGATGTATCCCACCGAGCCATTCAGCGACGGCATTGCATTCATGGAATACGATGTGCTGAAGAGCGGATTTGGCGACTTAGATATCGAAAGATGCAATCCGCGCGGAACGTTGAAATCCAGTATCGCTGTCTCAGAGACTTTAGGATGGAGGGCGCGCCATGCAAGGCTACCTACCGCTGGAAGACCGCGTCAAGTTAGCATAAAGGTTGTCTTCATTCCAACCAGTCGCCTTGTAATAACTTCGTAAAATATAGGAAGCAAACGGATGCATGTTAGAGTTCGCAGAACACAGGTTTCTCGCTCAGTAGGAGAGATTATGTAATGCACTAGCTTCATAGCATCTGCATAACCTCCGTCACAGTTGGCCGGGTCTCTGCTTGGTCCCAGCACTTCTCCATGACCCCCCATACATGCTCATCGAGTCCTCTCGCAACGGTAGCGCCATCACACGGTCTAGGAGGCTTTTCGCCGTCGGCCACCTTAATGATAACCTGCGTAGTGTGTCTAATTGTCGCCCAAGGCATTGCATGCGTCATCAACTACATGAAAAGTCAGCAAGAGCCTGACTCGATATCGAAAAAATTGACATACCTCTAGCATTGTCATTCCAAATGCATAAATATCAGCGGCCATGGTGAGCCTGCCCTTGTCAAAGCATAGCTCAGGTGCCAGCCACCTCTGAGAGTTGGAGACGCTGGAACGAAGTATCTGCATAAAAAGACGCATAAAACATTGCAAGGCCTTGCTCACCCTGCAGACTGGGTGAAGGGTACTCCAGTTATATCTTCTACAACCTGGTACGGGTGTGTCAGGACGGGAGTTAGGTTCTCAAAAATGCACACGGCGTACTCTGGAGAAACCAAAGTCTGCGAGAAGTGGGTTTCCAACTGAATTGATGATGATATTAGCCTATTAGAGTACGCGTTAGGTGCAAATATTAGCGCAAGGATCAACACTCACCCCTTTCAAGTCCCCATGAACGATGGGTGGGCTCATGGTGTGCAAGACATGGACGCCAGCACAGATACCGCGAATCTGCGAAATTATATGGTAAGGCAAGTCGATAGCAACTTAGCCGTCAAGGCTCACCAATGCAAGGTGATCGACGTCAGGGTACTGAGCGACGTACTTGTCAGCCGTTCCATGCGGGTGCCATGGACTAACGACATAGCTATTGCAAACATCAAGCTGTGTTTCTTCAAGGACGGAAGAGACGCACGGGAAAGGCCCATCACTCTGGCAAAACCCGTACAGGGGGAGGATGTGGCGGCCTTGATCAGTTTCCCATACCCTATTCCAAATCTCGACTTCACGTTTGAACCGCTGGTGAAACGTTTATTCGAGGTGGTGAACCAGTATTTATACTGACATACGTGCAGACTCTTGGGAGTAGAATGAACAGCACGCAATATCTTGATAGCGACCTTTTCTTCGTTTAGGTATAGTCCCTCCCAAATATCCATAGAACCTGTCCCGCTGACAGGGTACTGGCCAAGTCGACGTACTTCCCCACGCTGTAGATGCATGTTTGCAAGGAGTTTTCCTGTGGATTTTTGTATTCGATACAAATTTGTCTCAAGTCCTTTGGTATCATTATTGGGGGTAAGTGAGAGATGCTGCGAACGGATCCAAGGTTGGGACAGAAGTAACAGGCGATGGGACCACGAACCTGTTGCATTAATTCCATGATAGCTTTGATGTCAGTGTTTTGTTGATGCTGGGTCATTGCAATGATAGATTGGGTATTCTTGATATCAGAGAGATAATGTAAAATCTCGGCTTGATCGCGTTCGTTATTTGCTTTGAACTCAGATTGCCAAACCGTAGTGTTTAATGCTGCGGTGATCTTGGGGAAAGATCAGCCAGAAAAGAATATGATATAACACTCTGGACACACTTGGAGTTTGGTCAAGCTGTCGTTGAGTTCCATGTGGCAGTCTTGGATGGCGGCGGCCAGGTCGACTTGCTTGATGAAAAGCTCGAGGGCGCTTTTCGAATACCACTTGTCTAGACGAGCGATAATGCTGCTGAATGTGCTGGAAGCTAATCTTCAGAACCGATGGATGGACAGAATGGGTGAAAAAGAAACCTCTCGACACCAGCAACCAATCTCTGCTGTTCCAGAGGAGGTGCATCATCGCCCTTTTGTTGGACGACAACTAAGAAGCTGATGCAGCGATCTTGTAGCTGCTGCAAGGCGTGCCTAGCGGCTGGTAAACGATCGCGACTAGAGAGAGTGAAGACTAGCGTACTTGTTGGCGTGGGCCTGCCTGATCATTGTTATGAGGGTATTCACGAGGCCGATGGCAGGGGCGAGCCAAGGGACTGGGGTAAACTGTGCGGTGACCTGGGCGGACTCGAGAAAGAGCCCGGCAGCATATGGGATGGCGGATAGGACGGACATGGGGGATCAGGAGAGGGAGACGACGAGCATGATGACCGGCTTTAAATATGGTCTCCACAGGATGGCCGTGATGGCCAAGGGCACACGTGACCATATGTATCTCTCATCCCTGCCCCAATTCAAGTCTCTCCTTGTGCACGGACCTTATCTCCCCGTCGCGCCCATCCATCTCGCGCTCTCCGTACCACCACCAAACACCACCCTGCTCTTCTCCCCGTCCCGCAACGCCCTCCTGCACGCCCTCCAGTCCCACAACGACCGATGGCTCACCACCCGCTCCGGAACGGGCACAGTCGCAGGCATGAGCTCCAGGGTCACCATCTTGTTTGCAGCCTGGTCTCGACGCTATGCACCGTCCATCTGACCCCCTTCTTTGCAGTTATCCCCCTAGCCCGCAACACCTCATTGCGGTCCTGACCATGCTCCGCATACACGACGTTTCTTCTCCACCTGTCCAGGTGGCTCCGAAAGTGACACTTGACCGTGCACCCACGCTGTTGATATTGCACGAGCCTTCCGCATATTTCTTGCCTGAGCGAGAAGAGTGAGTCGACGCGCCGCGGTTGACATCCCGTAACTCTAAACTCACCAAGACACACGATATCTTCCTATCTCTTGCTGATCACCCATGCACTTTCGACCATCGAGTACTTGTCATCGCAGTCTTCGATGTAGGTCGTTTCTCTCGTCCCTGTGAGGTTGTACCCACACACGCAGCTCGTCACCCGCCAGTCTTGTAGTCTTCGACACTCGACTGGACCAGCTCAAGCTTCCCGTACTTCGGACATCACCTAGAAGTATCCTCGACGAACCCGAGGAGGATTCCGAGGACGTCGCTAGGCCCGAGTCTTTACTCTTCTTCGTTGAAAAGTACTTCGAACTTTCGGGCACGTTCCAATGTCAGTTGAGCCCTTGGACTCGTTCCGTAGCTTCCTGACTTGGCCCGCGTCATAGTACATGAACAGATCGACCCGCACTCGCCAACATCCGTTTTGGCATTGCATCGTCCCGGAGAAGAAGAAATCGAAAGCATAGACTGTAGTATTGTTGATTAGTGTTTATATATGTCCAAATGATAAAACAGCCCGCTGTGTTGTTGGCCACAACATGCCAGCCGAACCTGATAACAGTGTAACAGACTTCTTCTCCTTTGTCCTCAAGCCAGGCTCTTCTTTACATCCCTCCTTTTTACTGGCAGTCGACTGTGCATTTGCCCTCCTCTTTCTGGTCTTCGTCTGGTCGGCGTACCTCACGAACGGCAACGTACACTTCTTTATCCTAATGGTGATCGAGATTGCACTGTGGGCAAGCATGAAGTGGTATATTCGCCATTTCTGCTCGTGACGCTAGTACTCATGTGATTGCAGGTTCGTGCAAGAGCTAAGAATGCTCCCCATCTCTTCGGAGGAGGCCACTCAGAAAAAAGACCAATGACAATCTGGTCAAAATGGTTTACATTCGCTGGCCGTTCAGTGCCGTGCCTTGTCACTACCTTCGTACCAACGTTTTGTTTGTCTAACGCTTTCTTGTGCTAATAAGAACACTGCGAACCTATCAGCGCAACGTGACGTGAATTGAAGAACTTGGCTTTACATTCTCTCTCTGTCCCGTCTAGGCCCTCTCTAAATGATTGCGTCACGTCGCCGCTAGTCCCTCCCGCGGGTCCCAGGGCTGCAAAGTGCTGTGCTTGATCGACCACTTCTGTAAGACGCCCACGGAACGTCTGTTGGAGGTCATGGTATGAGCCAAAGACATCCCCACACACAAGGGCTACCCACCTGTGTCAGAACTGTCTCCAGTTCAAGGCCCTGTTCTTCCGTTAATCTACAAATTGAATTTAGCATGACACTCCGATATCCACTAGAGCTCATTCACATATCCGCAATCATTTTCCCAAAGCCGTACCATAGTCCTCCCGCTCCAACGAGCGAGGTGAGCTTGACACTCCGAGGCTCTGCTTTGAGCGCGTTCCTGACTCTAGTACCAAAGGCCACTGGTGTGGACGCGTCGGCCCAATCGCTGCCATGGTCAAGGAGTGAACGAATGACTAGACGGTATAGATAGACACTTACGAATAGAGAAAGATGTACGCCAACCACATCGGGATTGGGACCTTTGTCAAAGCTTTGATCTATTAGAGTGAGTGTGATGATACGTGAATGGTAGATCATGGCATACATCTTTATCGGAACCTCCGCCAAGATGCCCCATACCAGGCACATCTATCTTGAAGGTGCATTGTATTTTCTGCAAGACAACATGTAGCAGTGGCAGTAGTCAATCTGATGGACAGAGCGCCTACTTGGTTTTCTGCGAGGATTGCGTCGATTGAGAAGTAGTCGTATTCCATCGCAAGGTCGGTGTGGTCAATCACCGTGATTACACGCGCCGCGCCGACGCGTCAGTGGCGCAAAACTCGCACCCTGCACTCAACCAACATGCGCCCGATCCGACACCTTGCATTGCTAGCACGACGGTCGGTGCAACCAGTACCACACCTCGCGTTTCGGTTCCAACGCTCATTATCCTCCACGCCTCAATTACATGCAAGAATAAAGCGGCCGTCAGAGCTCGGCGCGGGCCTGGGTAGCTTCGAAGAGGTGGCCAACCTGCCTGCCATTCGAAAACTGCTGAGCAGTCCAGAAGCCGTAAAAGCGCTCGAGGAAGTTCAGCGGCTGATGCACGAGAAGGGTATGCATTCTGCGTTACTTCCCCTTTATTCGACTGCAGGTCGTCGTACAGGAATTGACCCCACGACGGGCCCGACGACGATGCAGTTGTTCCAACTCCTGTCGAATGCCGAGTTTCGCCAGGCAGGTAAGAAACTCAAGGAAGAGCTGGAAAAAGCTGGTGTCGATCTAGCGGACCAAGTAAGTTGGCCGGGTGTTGGCGAGGTTTAGGTTTTCACCCTACGTTGCAGGAGCTTTTGAGTGCGTGGAAGAATCTGCAGAAGAAAGCAGGTGGTAATTGACAAGCTCTGGCCAAGCGGGCTCTTGTCGGGTTGCTCGAGGCTGGATAACTTGGGTACAATCCCCCAATTTAATGATCGGTAGATGCGACACTATTATACAGCCCTGTGTGATACAGAAGTCCACCGCGAGTCTACCTCGCATTTTAGTCCACCACAACCAACCCGTCATAACTCTTTCTTCCCAATGCCTTCTTCATCAGCTCTTCGGGGGTCAAAGATGACTTGTCGGGTTGAGACTGGCCCTCTTTGTCGAGAACCTCCCATCTCTCTTCTTCGACGCCCATGAAGACCTTGAGCAACGACGGGGAATAACCGCTCAGTAAAGCAACCCCTTCCCTTTCACCCGTCGCCGGCGCAGTGATGCCAAGCCCGTCCCGCGGATTGGACAAGTCCCAATACACCAATTCAGGAACGTCATACCCAGCTTGGGCATAGGCCTCCGCAATCACGTCGTGATTTGTCTTCCACTCCGCTGCCGCTGCGCCCTCTGCGGCTGCATGCGTGGGTCGATTGTTTGCTGCGTCGAACTGCATATCAGAGAAGACAAAGATTCGTTTGATCATTTGATCTTTGGGAATGTTGTGCTTGATGGCAAGTGGGAGGATGAGCTTGAGGAAGACCGCATTAAAATCTGTGTTCATCCCCCAGCCTGCGCAGCTCATGCCCTCAATTGTGGCACCGAGAGAAACGCGCCTGGATTCAGGGTCGACAGTAACGAACTGCGGTGATGCGGAGAAAGTGATGAACGAATCATTGAAGGGTGGTTTCGCCAGCCGTGCCACAAGGAGTGAGAGGGAGATGGCAGGCCAGATCGGCGTCACGTCGAACGGGGATTTAACCGTTATATTGTGCTGGATAAATCCCATGGATCCAGACACATCGCAGATCGCGATGCAGTTCTCCAGCTGGCCCGACTCCCGGAGACGTGTTACGAGCGTAGCCCACTGAGCATCAACAACCCTCATTTGAGCTTCTGCAAGTTGGTGTTTTCTCTCGTTGAGTGCATTGGCCAGAGAACGCGTCTTGCCTGCATCCGCTGGACTTTGCTGACGATATAGCTTCGTGGCTTCAATGGCGAGAACATGCGGAAGAAGTGTTGCACCGCTGATCTGCTTTCTGCCCGATTCAACATCTTGGAGGTAACTGAGGAACCTGTCTTCATCGTGGATGAAAAATCTCTCCTTGTTCTTGTTCATGCAGATGGATGCGACCCTGGAATAGACGATCTCAGACCAGCGATTCGACGACATGAGGGGCTCCGGAATGCAACTGAGACGCCTTCCACGAGTGAGAATGTGTTTCTGATAGAGACAACGAAGTAGGTGCATATCAGATGCCGGCAAACTCGTCGCGACAGAAAGCGGGATATTGTGTGCGAGTGGGAACGACACTTGTGCCTGACGGAGAAGCAGACAAATTGCGGATGAAATATTCGTGACACGATCATGAGAACCACCTGGTGTCGGGGCCCACTTGGGAGCGAGCGTAAGGGCGTAGAGGAGCGTCAACTTGTCGTTCTTATCAACATCAGGGGGCAGGGCGGCGATCTGGTCCATGACATCGACATCTCTCACCAGCTGACCAGCAAATAGCCTGGCAACCCCTACATAGAGTGCACGGTAGCGCTTGTCAAGCAGTTTTCGCGTGAGGCGGTCATGGGCGCGGTGGGACCGTTTGACGCGTCGAGCGCGCGACCACTGCTCTTGCTCCTGGTTATCCTTGAAGGTAGGTCGAGACTTGCCATCATAGTAATTGTGCAAGAAATTGGAACGCGGATCGAGGGGCAATTTCGGCCGCAGCTCGTCGAGAGTGGCCAAAGCTAATATATCAAGCAAGTCCTTCCAGTACCCGTGTGGCGTGCCCTTCTTCTCCTTCTCCTTCTCTGTGCCCTTGTCGGATCTCGGACACACGGGGTCCACCAAGTAATGAAGGTTTGTGATCGCGGTACGGGGATGATTTTCAAAGAGCCACCCGAACGCCCTAGTAGGACGAGGTGAGTTCCTGGCCACCAGGCAAGAAGAAACGTACCGATGGAAGAGTTCTTTCTCTCCCTTGCCATCATGGATACTCCTCGTGCTCCAGATGATTCGAAGGGTCAGGTTTGGATCCTCTGCCCATGCATTCTCAAGATAACGATCGACATCTCCGTGAATGCCGGTCCGGAGACCCAGATACGCATCGAGGGTAGACACGAGTGTAGAGCTAAACGCAGGGGCGTCGTTGGTTGTGAACTTTTGGTGGGCAACGGACGAAAGAGCGTCCATCATGGCATTGGAGGGCACCTCTACAGGCGGTCCTTTGGGTGTTTGGGCATTTTGAGTAGCTGGGACGAGGACGTCGAGGAAATTTGAATCGAATAGCTCGGGAATAGGGGGAAGGGTTACGATCTGGGAGGTTGCTGTTGAGTCGGTAGGGGACGTCGTGGACATGATGGCAGTCACAAGTCTGAGTAGAGGCTGAAGAACTCCTTATCACTGCATCGTGGCTGTGTAAGTCTAAGGTTTTGCTAATCACCAATATCATGGCTCCAACCGAGGCGCCTGAACGCCCCCTTCCTGCTACTCATTTTTATTCAGTCGAGTATCCGGGTTATGTGCAACAGTCTTCCGTCCCCTTGGCAGTTCGCAATCTAGGTGGCGCATCCAAGCTCGAGAACGCGTTTAAGCGCACCGCCGCGAAGAGCGAAGCTTTGCTGGAATTAAACCTCCATTGCGGGAACCCTTATGCACATCCGATACCAGGTGATGTCGTCGGGACAAGCAATATTTTGATCAAGGTCACGAAAAGAAAACGTCGGCGGGTGGACGACGATGGTGTCGTTGGAGATTACATTGCAGAACCAATAGGAGTTATTTTGAAGACCGTTCGGTTTCGCAGTGTGTCTGGCCATTATAACCGTGATGGGATACTTACAGCGAAGACAGCCATGGCAGATTATCAGTTTCAACCTGATATGTCAGACTCCATTGCGCAGTTGCGGCTAGCAATGGACAGAATGGACGGTAAGTCGAAACAGGTTGGCCATAGAAGCTGCGTTGATGTTTGCTCGGAAGTCGATGCTATCCGGCAGTACACCATTCCCGAAGAGAAAGAAGACTATGTCATCTCTTCTCCCGTGGAGGGCGATCCCAACATCGATCCCGGCCTCGTGAAACATAGTGGACTGTCAGCTACACGGAGTAATTTAAGGCTCTTTCCTCCGCCAATATTCAGTCGTCAAGGCATTCCTCAAAACTACAAGTAAATTACTTCCTCTTCTCCTCACAGCATTAGGTTAAAAATAGGTAGCTTCAAGCCCAGCCCTGCCTCAATGGTCACGACTGTTATCAACGAAGAAACTGGAGAGGAACGTAAGCGACTCATCAATAAAGGTCGTTGGAAGGGATATGGCCCGGCAACGGTCACTTTTGGGGATCTCAATGTCGGTGACTGCGTGGATTTTTCTATCTTCATCTTACCCTCCTTAGATCCCGGAGAATCCAATACCGGCCGTGCAACAAGCCCAACACCAAGTAAAACCTGAGCTGTTGGAGCGTGTCATGCAGGTCATATTCCGTTGCGTTCTTCTGACATTGCAACTAACGCGATGTTAGTTGGTGCGAGACCGTCCAATTTGGACACGTGCTGCCTTGTATAACCAGTTCAGTCCCGCGGAGGTTAGAGAGATACACAAGTGAGGTGTCGTTTTCTTGGTTCGCTTGTCACGTCATCTCATATTTTGTAGTTCCAAAGTTTTACTCCCTCTTGTTTGCTACACGTTCCAGGATGGACCGTGGCGGGATACTCTCATCCGCCTCAAGTATGACCCAAGAAAGAATCCAGAGGCTCGGTTGTAAGCATTCAATACGGGAGGTACCATAATCTAATTGCCTCACAAACCCGACAGCTATCAGCGTATCTATTTCCGCAATGCGAACCATCCAATGTCAAGGGTTTCCATTGTCTCTCGGAGACAAGAAGGCAGATCAGCAACCACATACATCACTAGGTCTGTTGAACAAGAGGAAGCGATGGATGTCGAACGGCGGTGACTAACATTTCTTTTTACTTATGACTGGCTGATACCTAACATTACTCCTCTTTGCCAGCAAGTCGCATATATTTGACGGTGTTACCCTTACCAAGGAAACAGCAGCTTTCCAGCTCTGCGACATACACGACCCCATGTTAAAAGATATGATCGAAAGTGAAGAAGACTTGCGTGAAGCATGCGACGTAGGTATCGTAACGTCTGCTACCGCGCTCTCCGCTTCACCCATTTCAGGAACGTGATGGATGGTATAGCGCACATGCGTTGGAGAGGATTAAAATCGTCCTTCGTCACAAGTTTTTCTTACTACTGCAAGGTTATGTCGCCACTCAGGAAGAGTGCGAGGCCCTACTTGAGGAGGGTCCAGCAGGGAAGAGAACGCAAACCACGCGAGCTAAGAAGCTCAAGTATGGCAAACACAACATGGCCAAGGGTGCACTTCGACCGGAAGATGCAGCAGTACGTTTCACAGCGTCGTTCTCACTGCTGACATACATCTCTTTTTTTACTTATAGGCTGCGAGATTACAAGCCGCCCTCGAACGCAATGCAAGGAACTTGCAGGCGAGTCGGCGGGAAAAACTAGGAGACCAGTCGCTAACACAGGAATCTCGACAATAATGAAGAGACTTGTTGCTTTTCATAACCTAAGTCATACTACATAGTTACGAGCGATACATGTGTCGAGTGTATCTATCCGCGAGATCTTTGATCGTCGCAGCGATACGACGAAGGTAGAGGTGAAGTGAGCCCCTGAGATTATGAACTCAGTCTCTGCTCCGCACGTGCTTTTCGCTAACAAGACTTAAGATAAGGGTGTGATGAAGATTGATTGAACGTACAGATCCAACGAGTGCATAGAGTGCATTCTTGCGGAACTATGTACACAATGAGACATTATTCCGAGCATCGAGCAGACAAAGCTAGCACATACCTTAGGGTCAACCTATAGAGAACAAACTTTAGCGTTGGAAAACACGTAGACGACGAGTGCTGAGTACGCACCCCCTTCAACGAGCGCGAGCGTTTGGTTTGTGGCCGCTTGATACCATTGCGGTGGGCCTTGCGGCTCTGGTTGTGGTTGGTATGGCTGATGAGGGGTTAACATGGATTCCAAGCAATCGGAGGGACGCGCACTTCTTGGACTTGGCCATAACGTCGACTAGAATACTCGGGGCTGCACGCTGGGCATCTCTCGACATCTTCTGTGAGCCGCTGTGGCTGAAAAACTATACAGTTTAGTCACGGCATTTTCCGGCACATCGTACTGATCCACTTTCTGTTCCCGCCTCATGTCACTTTGTCCTTGAGCTGTCATATTGGCTAGAAAAACTGTAGGATGTGAGATTTTATGTGGTTGCGCCTCTTCCGGATGATACATGAGTCAACCAGAAATAAGTCATTTCCAAAAGCGTGTTAAGTCGTCAGTGCTTGAAGCTTGGTCTTCGGCCGACTCGGAGTTGCTGAGATCGGCCGAGATTGACTATGTTAAATAACTTGGGCGAACCGAGCAACATCGGACTCTCTCTTTCGCCCTGCCAAATACCCACATCGCTATCACGTCTTCATGCCAGCCCCCGTCACTGGACCTCGCACCCTGTACGATAAAATCTGGGACGACCATGTTGTGTGAGTGTCCACCATGCATGTCAACATTGGGCTCACTCATTCCCAGAGATGTCACGGAAGATGGTTTAACGCTTATCTACATTGATCGGTATGTTGCATCTGTCTCGCATACAAACCCATTGGCGAGCTTGGCCTGCAGTCACCTTGTTCACGAAGTCACAAGCCCTCAAGCGTTTGAAGGATTGTGCGTTCTCATCCCGCTCGTGTAAACTCGGTTGCTTATTCCCGGATAGGCGGACGGCCGGGCGGGGCGTTCGCCGGCCAGATTGTACCCTAGCAACTGTAGATCATAACATTCCGTGAGTGACTTCGCACTATCCTGCAGAGATCAGATCAAATTCACACTCGATACAAGTACGATCTCCCGCAAAAATTACAAGTCCGTCGAGACATTTGTGGCAGAACCCGATTCTCGTGCCCAGTGTTTGGCGCTTGAAGAAAATGTAAAAGGATTTGGACTTACTTACTTTGGTCTGGCGGACCGACGTCAGGGTATGCAGTTATGATTTTCTGTCAGCATTATTATTGACCGAGTTACAGGGATCGTGCATATCATCGGACCCGAACAAGGATTCACAGTGAGGCGCAATCCCCTAAATAGCACCCACTCTACATAGCTGACTTCTTACAGCTTCCGGGTATAACATGTGTCTGTGGTGATTCCCACACCTCCAGTATGTCCGTAATATCAGACGTTCGTAGCCATTCACATTTTCTTTACACAGCCCATGGCGCGTTTGGCTCCTTGGCGTTCGGCATTGGAACATCCGAGGTTGAGCACGTTCTCGCTACCCAAACTTTGTTGCAACGAAAGGGGAAAAACATGCGCATCACTGTAGACGGCGACCTCGCCGAAGGCGTAACCTCAAAGGACGTTATTCTGCATATCATCGGGCTCATTGGAACAGCTGGCGCCACGGGCCATGTCATCGAATATGCTGGCTCTGTCCTCCGCAACTTCAGCATGGAGGCTCGTATGAGCGTCTGCAATATGAGTATCGAGGCTGGCGCCCGAGCTGGTATGGTTGCACCAGATGAGGTTACCTTTGAATACCTCCGTAACCGTCCTTTGGCTCCCAAGGGCGAAGCATGGGAACGTGCTGTGGCTTACTGGCGCACCCTCAAGAGCGATGACGACGCAAAATTCGATATCGAAATAAAGGTCAATGCAGCCGATATACCACCCACTGTGACGTGGGGTACATCCCCCCAAGATGTCGTCCCCATTACTGGTTCTGTTCCAGACCCTGCAACAATGACAGACCCTGCCAAGCGAGCCTCTGCAGAGCGGGCTTTGGCTTACATGGGTCTGCAACCGAATACCCGCGTGGAAGACATTGCGTTGGACAAGGTCTTCATTGGCTCCTGCACCAACAGTCGTATCGAAGATCTTCGTTCTGCTGCTCGCGTTGTTTTGGCTGCCGGCCCTAATGCTAAGGTGTCGCCCAACGTCGAAGCCATGGTTGTCCCTGGTTCAGGATTGGTGAAGCAGCATGCAGAGGCAGAGGGATTGGATACCATCTTTAAGCGGGCTGGTTTTGACTGGCGAGAAGCTGGGTGCTCTATGTGCATAGCCATGAACACGGATCAGCTCGCTCCTGGCGAGCGCTGTGCCAGCACGAGTAATCGCAATTTCGAAGGTCGCCAGGGGGCCGGGGGCCGGACTCACCTCGTCAGTCCTGCCATGGCAGCAGCAGCAGCCCTTTCGGGCAAGCTTACTGATGTTCGGAAACTGCTGGGTTCAAAAACCGAGAAGGATACCGAATCGCCAACGCTAAAGCAGTCGAGCCCATACGAGTTCTTGACCGACCCTGTCCTCTCTCCTCCTGAGCCGCAGCCTCTTACTCACGCATCTGGCGTATCTGTCGCGGAACTTCCCGCGGCTTCGAGCCCTGGAGTTCAGAAATTTGTTGTTGTTCAAGGAGTCGCAGCGCCTTTGCACATAGCGAACGTCGACACAGATATGATCATTCCCAAACAATTCCTCAAAACACTGAAACGTACTGGTCTATCACATGCGCTGTTCTATTCTCTTCGCTTCGATCTCAAGACAGGGGAAAAGACGAACTTTGTCCTAAACCGTGCCCCATATGATCAAGCGAAAATCCTCGTCGTTACTGAGCCTAATTTTGGCTGCGGTAGCTCTCGGGAGCATGCCGCGTGGAGCTTGTGAGTTTTCTTATTCCAGTCTCATCTTGTTCTTCGGGCTGACGAACATGGAATTCAGGAATGACTTTGGAATTCGTTGTGTTATCGCCCCTAGCTTTGGCGAGATTTTCCGCAACAATACCATGCAAAACGGCATGCTCCCCTTGCTGCTTTCTCAAGCGGAGTGCAAAGACCTTGCCGCGGACGCGGACGCAGGTGTAGAACTCGAGGTTGACCTCGAGAAACAGGAAGTGAGGCGCGGGAACGACAAGCCAGCGATCCGCTTTACGGTGGACCCCTTCCGGCGCCACTGCTTGTTGAATGGTCTGGATGATATCGCGCTGACGTTAAAAAAGGAAGACGCGATCATCGCTTTTGAGCAGCGCAGGAGCATAGTTTGGCCGTGGCTGGATGGACTCGGGTACAAGGGGAAGAAGATCCCAGTTGTCCCTGTGAAGACTGACAAGAAGACGGAATGGTGAAGTTCAAGCTGGCATACTGAAGGATGTACATATCTGTAAAATACTTACTGCAAGCGCGAGTTGTAGCCGTGTCGTGGGAACAAATCTGAGCAGGAACGAGCTCTGAGCGAGCACCGTGCGCATCTCGATAAATCGCGAGTTGTGTGCCGTGCAGGAGCGCGCCGTGCCTGGGTGTGCCCGCCTCAAGTTGCGTGCCCGTGTGGCCGCTTCACTGTCGTCCTCTCATCGAGCGATCGCTGAGCTAAACGGAAGGCCGTACTGCGCCATCTCGTTCGTCGAGTCGAACTGACTGCTGTAGTGTGGTGGTGGTATGAGCCGGCGTGCAGCCTCTTTGTTGTCATCTCATCCGCTGATCGTGAACCAATGCTCGCCGAGCGAAACCGACTGCCACTTGACCACCTCCTTTCATCTTGCACCCCGCGCTGATCCACGGAGCGTGTGGACGAGAGGGACCCCCTACCCCCATCAATTGCCCTGACGTCATGTAGCTCTCAAACGACACTATGCTGTTCATTCTCTCGAGGTTTTCACATTCGGCAGAGGGGCATCCATACCACAAGGCGTCTATTTTGGTGTAGCCCGTGTCGTCGCCCGCGTGACAGCAGGGGGGACACTACTGTGACTGCTTTTCACGCACTTACGGATCTCAATGGTTTCACTATTTTTATCCAGGAGTTCGTTGCCTTGGAGGGTGGGGATGATATGCCATCACGACTTTCAATATTGCAAGGATTTACTCTCGACCACTTCGTGCACGGACAGCTGTACATTGTCCTTGCCCATGTTTGGCATCGAGCTGGTTCTCTTTTCAGAATCAAACGAGGAACTTACAACCTACCAAAAATTATTATTACTATAGATTAAGTATCTATAGCCGGGGAAAAGTACTCCTTCCAATCGCCACATCCAATTTGTATGTCCGAAGGGATCCTTACATACTGCATCCGAGATTGTGGCCAGACACAGCCCAACAAGGTTGTGGCAATTTATATGTATGCGCTATACGCCTTTCCTTTTCTCTCTCCTTCTCAGTACGGCATCACTCAAGGCTGCGTAGCTCAGTTGCAAATGCCTCCAGCAACGACAACCATCACAATGGCCCCCGCGAGGTCTCAGGATCCCCACTCGCAGAAGCCTCGGTCCAAAATAGTGAACCTAGACGACTCACAAACAAAGCAAGAATCCCCACAGACCGTCGCTCGCAGGGCCCTACCCCCGTCGAAACAGACACAAATTCCAGAACAGTTATATACCAAGAAAGTATCCCATCGCTCCAGCAAACCAATCATCAACTGGTTCCAGCGCAAACTCGGCGGGTCAGCTAGGGGAGGAAGGATTCCAGATGGAAAGGTCGTCTCAAATGCCAAGAGTCATCTCAGTGTTGCAACGACTGCCGCTCGGGCTAATGGTCGATCCATCTCTTCCCCTTTGCCGCAGGTCACCCCTCCCACATCACAGCGCCAGGTTGCCCTCCATCACCACAAGAGGAGTGTTGCGTCCGCTGTGTCGCAACGGCGTACCATCTCCCTCAACGACGTAGAGACTAACCACAACCACTCCTTACATTCTGGTGATGATGACAACGTGGATGCCTCCACCCGTCGCTCATCTCTAGCTCGTGATTCGATGTGGTCTCCTGCGAGCGCCCTCGAGGCTGATGAGGATGCGTCATTACGTCCCCTTCCCCCCAGCTCTCCCCCGTCACCCTCGCTTTCCCATTCTTCTTCGTCCTACATATCTCATCCACGAACCTTCCGCAGTATTGCAGCCAGTACCAAGCCTACCACTGTCCTTAGCATTGATTTACCGCCCGCAGGTGTGGGTCATATTGCACAGGTCCCTCAGGCTGTGACCCCTGTATCACAGATCTCACCACGCCATGCACTTCATGGGCGCTCATCTTCCACTGGCACCAACGGCGGCTTGGTTGGCAGTGGTGCATCCATCACATTTTCCGCCCTCCCACCATCACCCCAATCTGCATCGCATCCTCCTTCCTCGAGCTATGCAAACCCCGCTTCGTCAAACTCCGGGTTTCTCGGACACAATATCCATGGGCTTCAGGCGCCGCTCCATACGACACACCATCCGCGGAATAATCCCCGCCCTTCTTCGCCACCCCTTGACAACGCCTCGATGCTTACGCTCGCTTCTTCAGCATATGCAATACCCGGAGCACGCACGACCATTGGTTCTATGGGATCCGTGACCCTGTCCGGCTTGCTTGGTGGCGGTGATTCCATCTCCCACCTCGGAGGCAGTGTCCTTGGAGATCCGGAAGGGGAGAATACAAGCCAATTTCTTCTCGTTGATGATGATCGCTTGGATGTTGACGGGGAGCGCGACGTGGACGCTAGTCTCCGCGCTCTCAGACCTAGAAGCTCCAGGAGAGGGAGCTGGGACAGTGAAGTCAGTGGATGGAGTGCCAAAATCCTCGGGAATGGTCCGGGCATAACCACAGGAAACAAAAGCATGTGGATTCCCAACAGTATGAAAATTGGCGGACCAGTGAGCTTGGAAGATGAGGATGAGAAGGCCAATGAGGGCGCAGTCGAAGGCGGGGCACTTGCGGAATCGCCGTCGGAGGTTGGGGCTCGAGGTGTACCTCCTGTTGTTGAGGTCTGTGGAGATGATGACACAGAGTCGGAGCACCTTGGAACTCGAGAACATCATGAAGCAGACGTACCTTCAACGTTGGGGCGATCGGCAGGTGCTGCAGCCTTGAAGGCTCCATCTGTATGTGAAGATGATTGACTTACCTGCCTTCGCCTTTGAACATCTCCTTGTCACTCGGGACCTACTGTGAGGCGTTGGTGCCATTGTTCAGCGTTCGGCATCGTTTCTTTGGTCACAGGATTGGTTTATTCGATTATACTCTATGCACTGCCATGATACACTAGCTTCTCTTTCTTGCTATTTGGCATATAGCATATCCTGTATTTATTGTTCAATACTTCCCTTAAGGGCGCGTGACGTTTCGTAAACATTTATTCGTCGTTCAAATCCCTTTCGAGCTTGTACTGCTTCTCATTAAATGGTGCTCCAGTTGATGCAAAGTACTTTCTTGGAGCTGTCATGCAACTCATTCACCCTTTTACAACGCTTGCGGAGACTCGTGAATAGTACATCCCTCGGACTTGACAAGTTAACCCTCGTGTCTATGATGGGTGCTAGTGCTGGCATAGGCTGTCCAGACTACTCTACGTATTCACAAGTACGACTTTATGCTACTAATAACTGCATCCCGCTCATATGGGCCCTCCAGACATCGCATGGCAATCCTTCTGCTGGTCCTTTGGGTTTACCCTACATGCGACCCGATCTTGCATGTCGCACGTTCAACAGCACGTCCGTCGAAGTAGGTCGTGTCCAAATTCCTCAACTCTAAGTTGGGTTGACGTTTTAAATGCCTATCCCGCAGAAAGTCATTGTAGACATGAATGCACGCTTGAAGGATCCAGATGTTGCGCGCCTTTTCGAAAACGCCTTCCCCAACACTCTTGGTGAGTGTCGATTCGACGCGTCGTAGTCGAGTCCCCGGTCTTGAACGTGAGTTACAAGATACCACTGTCAAATACTTCAACAAGGTATGCTGCAGGTCAGAGCGCAACACCAGATGTTAACTTGGTACACAGGATGAGAACCTGGCTTTTATCATCACCGGAGACATTTCGTACGGTCGACCTATAGTAAGTAGATGTCGCACTGACGTCGTCTCTATAGCGCGCAGTGGCTTCGAGACACTGGAAATCAGGTTTGTCGCAGAACCCAAGAACTACTGCAGTGCTCATAAGAACACTTTAGTTTGCTCACTATCGTAATCTGTTGTCGATAGATCAGGGACTTGCCACCCTCGTCAAGGCTGTCATTAATAACGAAGCACGTTATATATCCGAACATCCTTATTGTGGCGCTTTCCATCCCCCTCCAGAGAGTGGATTACCTTCTTCCTACAACCCCTGGGCCGACCGCGTGGTCGTTAATCCGTCAGTTACGTCCTATAGACATTTCGTGACGAAGGTCTGATCAACCATACCAGCCCCATCAATGAGTCGACCGTGTTTGAATGCAAGGTATGTCTCTGAGTTCGTTAGTGAAGACTGAAGTATTTATGCGTGATTCAGTACGAGCTCGACTCTCTATGTGGCTTCATCAAATTGTCCGCATCATACTACCAAGCAACGAAAGACTCGTCAATGATGAATGCCAATTGCAAGTTCTTCTTTGTAGCAAGAACTGGCTGACGCTTATGATTGCAAAGGGTTATCTGCAATCGATCAGATCTTCCGTGTTATGAATGAACAGTCCCAACCGTCGTTCGACGCTGACTTCAACTTCATCTCGTATTATAACTGGACGAGCCTTCCAGGCTCCCTCACTGGTCCGGTAAATAATGGTGGCAATGGTGAGCCAAAAGGTTATACAGGTATGGTCGGAACAAGCCATCGTCCCTCCGATGACTTGTCTGTCTACGGTGAGTCTATAACCATAAGCTTGTGCTAAGCAAACTGATTGTGTGTATCAGCTTTCCTCACACCGGCGAATGCCATGCTCAGTGTTGAATTGGCCAACCTGGCCTCCATACTCGATGATGCTGGTATTGCGCCCAGCTTCAGCATTCAGGCGAAGCAGTGGAGCCAGAGCATCAGGGAAGCCATTTATGAACATGCAGTAAGTTTCAACCTGGCCACAGTCTGTACTCATGAATTTTGTGATTTAGATCGTCGACAACGTCTTTGCGTACGAGATTAATGGTGTGTCTGAGCGAATTTGCTGATCAGTGTGACTGATACACGGCGTGGTCAAGGACTTGGCTCCGTCTATTTGATGGATGACGCCAACGTACCGGTGAGCGAACCACTTATGATTCGAATGGATGTACATGAATCCTTTCAAACCAGTCTCTCCTTTCACTCCCCTACCTAGGGTTTCTTGACAGGAATGACTCTACCTATGTCAAGACGAGGAAGAGGTTAATGTCCCGCCAAAATCCTTATTACGCCAAGGGCCAAAACTTCAGTGGCATTGGGTTTGTGACTCGAATATTCGATAAGCAAGTCCCAGTTAATCAAGTCCACAGTGGACCCCACATTGCTGCATGGAACCCGTGGCCGATGTCACAAATCACCAATATATTTGGTAGCGACGACGACGACGAAATCCTTGAGTCTTTGTACATGATTGTTAACGTGAGTTTCTATGGCAACACAATCTTGAGTTGCGACCCGACCACACTTGTACAGAACACGGCAGGGCTCGGCTTGATCCATGAGTCGATCAATATATACAACGGGAACGAGTATACTCGATCATGGTTTGCATGGGCCAATAGTTACTTTAGTGAGATGATCTTGGATCTTGCTCAGCGAAAGCCCCATCTCCTGTTCGACAGCTGTGAGCCTTACACAGCAGGGCAATAGATGCACTCCTTTGTTCTCCGTGAGAAGTGAATTTCTTATGGAGCGGGAGGCCGTCGCCAAAGCAAACAAAATTCGTGAGCACAGCCACTGGTGGTCCCTTGTTATATGGGCCCAGGGCCTCGTCAATGCGGTTCGGTTGACGCGCAAGGCAGGACGTACACTCGTTTCTTTATTCTTCCCATTGTCCATCATCATCCAACGTTCAATTTATGCCCTTCACACCCCACGAAATCGGAACCCTCATAGTTGTCGTGCTCAAGGCGGTATGGCACTTGTCCGACCTCTGCGACTAACTTTCTGACAGCAAGGGCAGAAAAACCTGCCGAATAAGAGGCATATCGGGAAACAAGCCCCATACTGTCTGGTGACGCTGAATGAGGAGAGGCGACGAACTAAGGTCATCAAGCGCGGTGGCCAGCACCCAGAGTGGGACGAGGAATTCCGGTTTACCATATTCGAGGACGTAGAAGCTGACCTCGTTCGGTCTGCACCGGGAAGTGACACTCCCCCACCGTTGCCTCCTAAGAAGAAGGGTCCCAAGAAGATCAGAGGCGGAAACTTTATGAGGTTTCAATGTTACGCTGATGACGCGCGGGATCCAGACTTCATTGGAGAGACCCTTGTTGATCTCACCGAAGTTTTGACAAAGGGCGAGACAGACGGTGAGCCAACCAGTGCCACCCCGGTCAATCTTGTTGTTGATCCCACATTAGAATGGTTTACCCTTATGAACAAAGACAAGTATGCAGGTGAAGTTTATGTTGAGCTGACATTTTGGTCGAATGTGCGTCGCGAGAGAGATGCTTTCAAGCTGTCCTAACTCGCCACTGTCAGGAACCTCCGCCGGGGAAGAAATCCTCTCGAAAGCCCACGGTCTCAAACAAGAATTATGGTGGGCCTGGATCGTTCGTCCCCTCAGACAGTAATGCTTCGTTAAACGGGAACACGCGTACCATTCGGCCCATGCCAACTGGCACAGCTGGTCAACTTGATTCTTTGCCATCTTCCCTCCGAGCTTCCGGTTCGCGCTTGGAATTGTACGCACCCCCTTACGAGCACGGGAATGTCGGACCGTCAGTGGACCAAATGACGAATGATTTTGCAGAGCTTGGCGTGGTGGACCATCGATCACGGGACAATTCCGCAGTCAGTTAATCTCGCCTTCTCGTGTATCTACCATCTGATGTGCTTTCTCGGCCCTTGAATCAGACACTGAGGCCATCGATATCTACAGGATTTCATCCGTTACCACCGCAGTCCCACGAGCACCAAGGTCAAATAGAAGGATCAGGTTTCGTATATGAGAACGCGGTAACTCCAACAACATCTCAGTCTCGCGTTGGTTTCGGTCCCTCCTACTATCCAACTTATGAAAACGGATCACTCCCGAACCATCCCCCTCCGGCTCGGAATCATGGTCCCAGATATAGCATGCCTACCTCGCCATCTGGTTTTGTGCCCATTTCCAGCGCTCCCATCTCGTCCAGCTACACACCAGTGTCATACTCACCTGAGCCTTCCACATTCAGCGTTGCACAGGGACATCAATCTCATTCACCATCTCCCAATCCACCTCCGCATGCTGGATATTCGCCTCATCACGCACACCCAGGGTACTCGACCGTACTATCAACGCCACCCTCTTTGACAGCTCCTCCCCCACCACTACCGCCACCGAATGTTACCCCTCATCGTATCTCACACTCGTTCAGCACCTCACAAGTGCCCGACTACCTTTCATATCAACTGACATCTCCAGGTCACGAACAAGTTGTGCAATTTCCTACACAGTCCGTAGAATACGGCACTTCGCTCCCTCCACCCAACCCAGCTCATTCTGCACCTCCTCAGATGTATCGAGCACACACTCCTACCGCGCCGTCACCGTCTTCTGAGGTCTTACTTCCTGCAACCCCCGGACCCTTTACTACTGGGTCTAGACCTTTGCCTCAACCTGGACAGTTCCAGCGAGATCGTCGTTACTCAGTAGCCGTCCCACCGTCCTCAAGCTTCCCCCAGCACGTTGGTACGGGTTTTCCGAGTACTGGACTTATTCCACCCGTTCCACCCAACTATCGTCGAATACCCTCTGCGCCAGGCCATCCAATTCCGCCTCCACTCCCTGTACCTCCGTCGCAGGTGCAAGGGAATCTTCCTAGGCCATCAGCATTGCCTCAACCACCTCTCCAATGTCAGCCTGGTCAATCCGCGTATCAGCCGCCACCGCCACCACCGTTGCCAGACGTTCCTCAGCATACCCAGCTTCCTCCGAGCATTTCATCGTCCTTTGTCAATACCTCGCATTTCCAGGGCCTGCCGCCAAGACCACCTCAACCGCATCCAAACTATGGACAACCTTTGCCAACACCTCCCCCCCTTCACGGGGACTGGCAGTGAATCCTCTTGCAGTTCAATACCTTTAGCAATGTATTGTTACTCCCATCCACGCTAGATTACTGCATCTCGGATGACGATCGCTTATCATTTAGAGTGCCGTATTTCCCTCGTTCTGTCTGCTCGTCCTTCACGACGCTAATGATGTGTAGCGTACATAATACCCGAGCAGCATCTATGCATGAGTCTTGACCGAAGTTGCCTCTGCCTGTCTTACTCTCTCGTCCCGCCAACGCGCAATCGCCGTTTCCGTGGGCACGAGACCCTGACGTGAAAGGTCTATAACAGCAAGTTTACGGATTGCCTGTTCAGACCGCCGAAATTCAGCTTCGTGAGATAGAAGTGCATTGTCTGCGCTGATCACCAGACCAGCCGTTGCAACTAGGCAAACATGCGGACGATAAACGAAACCATTATCGTGTTTCTATGCCAAACAGACTCACAAACAGTCACAAGGAACGCCTTGAACGGAAGGGTCTGACGCCTGTCGTGGGGGACGAGAACCGTGTGTATGCCAGTGAGCCTAGATCTGGGATGGTAGACGTCGGCGCGGCTCACCGGAAAGTTGGCCATGTGTAGTGAGCTAGCGTGATGACGCCAAGGCCGAATGCGCCCATCTTTGCGGCACCCTGTAGAAAGAAGGCTTGGATTCACCCCGCCGAGGTGGGCCAGCAGCCTAGAGGCGAACCTTGGAGCCTTCGACTACCTGAAGTGTATATGCGCGGTTGACCGCTTCGTCTCGACGGGCACGTTCCGTCGCCGTCGACATGGGGAAGTGGGGGATTCTGGGGATGTTGTAATCTTGGTCGGACCACTGCACTCGTCCCGAAGATCACCGGGATTGCGCCACTCTTGATCACCATGTACACAGAGCAACAATAATATCTTTCGTTTCACACATCTATGGCAGGTCCTATCATTGCCAGTAGCTACATGGGTCACTCGCGTCAATAATTGGGGAGGCAGTAGTCGCTACTTGATGAAAGCGTATCGCGCTGACCCTTACTGCTCGCCCTGAAAGTTGATGCATGCAAGTTCATTCCTTTTCGAACACGCTAGCAAACGAGTGCCAGTATTAATAACTTGCATGACAGGATCATTGAAGCACTGTCGCTGTATGCAGATGAGGAACGGGTTAACGCAAATTAAAGGTTCGACACTAACAAGGGCAACTTCTGTTGAGACATTGCGGAGATCCCAGAGGTGTAATGTACCATTCTTGTCCCCACAGACAACAAAGTGAGACCACGAGTCCGCTGGTTTTATGCTCAGCCGGCAAAGTCTCCCGGAGGGCTCGTAAACATACCTTTCTCAAACCGTCCGCGTCTCTCGTCCGTGAGGAAGCCGAACTTCTGCGCCACTTGGTTAAGCGTGCGGTGGTCCCGAATTTCAAACTGCGTCTCCAAGTGGGCAACCTGAGATAAGTTCAGTATATACTACTATTCGGGAATTGATTAGGATACCTCAAGTAAAGTGCAAAATGGCGAGTCAGTACGGTGCGCGTGGTACGGGGCACAAGACGTCTTGAGAGTTCGTACGACACGTTCTGCGGACAAGTCATAAACGGGAACATCGCGATCTGCTCCAACGGAAACGAGTTTGTGGCTGGTATCCACGATAGGCAAGAGAGAGTGGATGAGAGACACATGTTTTATCCCTAGTTCGACCGCCGATGCACCGGAAAAGTCCTGTGCAATATCCCAGAGATGCACACGATGATCGTAGCCGCCGCTCGCAAACTTCAGGGGTGACATTAACGACGTCATGGCACTCACACCAGGCCTTTTTGCCGTGTTCCGGTCACGCCACAGCGTGATCTGCCGAGAGACCTGGCAAATACTCATCAGAGAACGCGACAGAACTGCAGGACTAGAATACTGACCTGCCCACCTCCCAAACTCAAAAGCGAGATCTGGTTTTTTTCTCGTGCATGGCCGAGGATTATGATAGATTCGCCCTGGTGAGACAGTACACACGAATCGTCAATGAATTCTTCGAAAGGCAAGGAGGGCGATCGAATATTGCGATCCACTTTGAGCACACTCATCGTGCTAACCTGGTCAATGTTACCATGTGCAGTGACGACGTAGGTGGAATCATGGTCGTGCAATAAGCGGCGGGGTTTGTCACGAGAGCCGAGCGAAAGCTGCAGGTTGCCACACGCGGAGGTGAAACCACGAACGAACGTGTTGTGATCAGCAGGCGAAGCAAGCACCTGGGCCTCATTTTCCAATGATATTGAATAGTCGCGAGGACAACCTGAAGGTGCGGCTCCCAAGGCATCATGTTGAGGGAGGTTGTCAGAAAGCGGTCCACGTTGTCGGTCATTCTCCATAGAGCCTACAGGAATTGCATTACTCGAGCGGATGTGTGGGTGGGCTGAACGGAGAACGGTGTCATCACTGCTTCCGACAACAGAAATATCTTCGCGTCCAACGACTTGTGCTAGTGTATGATTAGTGGTTGGCCGTGGGTCCGTGCTGGCTCCTGGTAATGGTGTTCTGGAACCACTGGCTATAGGAGGGAGGAAGATGTCTATATGGCCAGATCGGAAGGTCGTCCACCGAGAATTGTCTTCCACGACTGGAGTAGAATGACCTAGAGTCAAGTCAATGATGCTCTCCGTCGAGGGGGGAGTATGCGCCGCCGCGCGATGTCGAGGAACAACATTGATGTGTGCGACTTGCACTGAAGACGACTTGACACCTGTCGTGGATAGTTGGACAGGCCTTGTCTCGATAAAGAAACCGGAAGATGGGACCGGGGACTTGCGCAGAGGCTGGCAACAGCGTCCGAGTCCAGCCAATGCTTGTGAAGTAGGTATGACGTGACTGGGACCGGGGTCGCTGCTCTGCGGCGAATTCAACAGCATGTCAGAATCAAGGTGAGCTGAATTACTTGGGCGGGCTCGTCTTTGGGCTGACGTGTGATGTTGATGCGTTCTCTGTCCAGGTGGGCATTGACAAGGCGCGATCCCACCTGCATGCTGTCTAGGTAGATAGGGAAACGAGTTCAATAGGAGGGCTGCAGGTTTAAAATAAGCTGACCATAATGCCCTATAGCCTGGCTGCGACAGGTGAACTGCACTCTGTTGTTGTCGTGATCCAAGTACTTGAACGACACGACAGAGAGGCGACGGTCTGTCCACAAACGATATTTCTGGTCCTCGATCCATCTCTTGCGTGCGTCATGATTTCCGGCATTCTCTCGGGGGAGATGTAAATGCACCCTGACAAGGTCGTGGCTAGATGGCTGCCACTTTGGTTTCTTGGAGGGGTAGGGGCGGGAGATGCGCACGCGCGGTATGATTGTGGACCCTTTGCGAGATAGGCGAACCTCGTTGGGTTGGGAGTCTTCCATGGCCAAGGGACTTATTTGAGTTTGTTTACCGACTTTCATGCACGACGACGACACCGCCAGTTCCAAACGCGGGCCGTCGTCGACACCCTTTCCGCCACCGCCCATCAAAAGAGCCAAAAGTGAAGTCCTAGACTGCTACACACCACCGCCCCTCCCACTCACCGCATCACACGGCGTCGAGCGAATCCCTTTCCCTCCATCTCTCAATGCGAACCGCCTGGCCTCTGAGTATCTCGCCAAGCTTACAGGCGAACGTATCGACGTGCTCCGTGGGCAGGGCAGGCATGTGGTGGGCCTGCCTATGGTGCTGTGAGTTCCCCTCCGCTCTCTCTTCAGCGCGCCCTGATCAATTGCAAAGTAACGATGGCATCGCCATGAACTGGTACTCTATATGACACGTTTCAATGCTGCATCCACTTATTGTTCCGGACAGGGTCCACAAGTCGGGCTCAGTTGATGGTGTACGACGATCGTACAAGACCGATGATAACGGTTCTGCCATCGTCCGACGTAGCGCTATCTGGTTTGCAGAACGTAAAAACGAAAACCCTCACTTTCCAGTCGCCCCGACGAGGGGCGGTTCTGGTGCTAGCGCTGCGGACGCCATTATCATTGATTCAGACGAGGACAGAGGCGGAGCTCCGCCTCTTTCCCGCACCGATAAGCCGAGAGGACTATCGATCAGTTGTGGTACCTCCTTAAATAAGGATGTAGTCAACCACTCGGACTCGGACATAGAACCGCTCTCTTCGGTTCACTCAGAAAACAAAATAGAAGAGGACTCAGAGGACTCGGACCTCTCGCCTGCTCCACTCCGGGCTGGCCCCTCTGGCCCGACGCCATCGAGCCCGCCTCCCAGACGTGATTCAATGGGGAAAAACATAGCCACCTTGTCTGGGTTTTGTTCTGACAGTTCTGACGTGGCAACTTCCGAGACTGATGAAGCAGGCAAGGAAATAAATGCTGCTGAGAACGTCGATGGCAGTAGAACTTCCACTCCACACTCAAAACTTCCATCCCTTGGACCGGTTAGGAGGCTGCTTGCAAAAGGACGACAACGAGGCGGCCCTGGGCGTGACGCCTCGCTGGGAAGGCCAAGAGTCTCTCCGGGTTTATCAAAGAAGCAAACGAGGAGAGAGTCTCTCGAGAAAGCTTTTGCCATTACGAGCAGCGACAGCGAAGAGGAATTAGATTGTCCGGCTTCTGATCCAGAGCTTAAAAGGATACCTTTGCCCAAGACCGATCATGGGCGGCCTCGGCGACTTTTAATGCCAGAATCTGATGACCTTCCGCTGGTTGCAGTCAGCATGAGAGGTGATTGTCATTTCATAGAAAGAAAGAAGAAGTGGGTGTTGAATTAATCATCATGGTCCTCCAGCCACTGATCGTGCAACAGGTACCGTATAAGTGGTTATTCACTTCCTAATCCTGGAGTCTTCCGACATGTAGGCGATGTTTGTATGGTTGGAAACACCGCCGTTCTCGGGTGTGACAAAGGGACAAATCAAATTTCATTTCTTTCTGTCGCGGTACGCATGTGGGTTCCTATCTGTTAAGGTGTCTTAATTGGTATGGACAGGGAAGGCCGCAAATGATTGATGTCACTCTGTCCCCACACAGCAGTGGGCCGCGCTACCAAGATACGCAGAGAAGAGGCGTAAGTCGCCTTGCTGCGATACACGCCGAGGATGGCCACATCAAATTTTTGTCTGGTGGCTACGACGGAACGATTCATCAGTGGACGGCTGGTATCGAAAAATTGAACGAGCCTCGTTCCAAGCAGGTCACCTCACACGGCGCCCAGATAATGGCACTAGCATACCGTGATCGTGACCGATCAGTCATGGCGTCTGCGCAAAGTAGACTGCACATGACGGATCTTAACCGGTGCAAAACGATGACTTACCCTTTCTCGAATGACATTCAACAGATACACATACATCCACAGGCAGCATATGTCACACTGCTAGAGGTAAGTGATGTGGGCTGCAAGTTATATAGTGATGTACTCAAAAGGTTCCAAGGTTCGGCATCTGGACCGCCAAATTCAGCTGTATGACAGCCGGAAAGGAAATTTTGACCGTGAACCATGCCTGAGCTTCGGCCACCGTAACACAAATGGTAAAATTTCGAGTGCCTATACGCGAGGCAGTGTTCATCTTGTTCATTTTGCAATGGCAAACGAGGACGGGGGTATACTACTCTGGGACTTTCGGAATAGCAAGGTAGGATTTTTTTCCATTACAACCGGAAGTAGATGCGATGAAAGCTCTGCCCAAAGAGGGCGGTGATCGAGAGGCGTTTCCAACAGGCTGAGAAGGTGGTACACACGATCTTTGTGGATAGTGATATTGCTACGTTCGGACGAGATGTCGTCACATTCTTTGAGGATTACTTGGCTCAATAATGTATGTTGTGCACGATGATGGTTGTTGAGAACGCGAGGATACTGGGGTTTGATACGTGCGGCACGCCACATTACGCTCATGATGTTGATCCTTGTTTGGCCTACACAACGCCCGATACCCTGCCTGAAACTGAGTCAAGATCGAGCGCAATGTCCAAAGGTCAAGTTCATTTGGTCGTACGTCCGTTGTCTCGTCTACATCTCCGGAGTACCCATTCTTTGTTCATCCAGCGTCTCTTGATTGGTGCCGGAAAAGCATCCCC